>JAANYP010000722.1:685000-698860 GCA_020465985.1 Centrapalus pauciflorus | reverse complement strand
ATATATATATATATATATATATATATATATGTATATGTATGTATATATATGTATGTATCTATATATATATATATATATGTATGTATCTATATATATATATGTATGTGTGTATCTATATATATGTATGTGTATATCTATATATATATATGTATGTATCTATATATATATGTATGTGTATATATATATATATGTATGTGTATATATATATATATATATGTATGTATGCGTATATATATATATATATATATATATATGTATGCATGCATATACATATGTATATGTATGTATGCATATACATATGTATATGTATGTATGCATATACATATGTATATGTATGTATGCATATACATATGTATATGTATGTATGCATATACATATGTATATGTATGTATGCATATACATATACATATGTATATGTATGTATGCATATACATATACATATGTATATGTATGTATGCATATACATATGTATATATACATACATATATATATATATATATATATATATATATATATATATATATATATATATATATATATATATATATATATATATATATATATATATATATATATATATATATATATATATATATATATATATATATATATATATATATATATATATATATATATATATATATATATTCAAAGCCAAAGTCGTCTCTTAAATTTCGGAGACCCTGTGCAATAACTATAATAGAGACCTTATAAACTTAAAATTAATATTAGCATCATCACCATTAGTCTTATTTTTAAAAAACTTATCAAGAGTCCCACTTTGAGATTTAACAAGTTCTTCAATTCGTTTTTTCTTTTTACGTTTTTCATACCTAGACTCGTGTTTTCTCATCCAAGAAGATAAGAAAAAACTTATTGGGCTTTGGCTTCACAAACATTACAAATAAACATAGCAAAAAAAATTTTTTTGTGGCCCTGGGCAGAGGCCCATTTCGCCCTCCCTCATCACCGGGCCTGATATATATATATATATATATATATATATATATATATATATATATATATATATATATATATATATATATATATATATATATATATATATATATATATAGACTAAGGATCTTTTGTGAACACTTTATTCGTTGTGAACATTGTGAACAACCATAAAATAGCTTTTGAATCTTATGAATCTTGTTGAAAATACTACCGAACCCTTCTATTAACTCATTAATCTTATTGGATCCTATGGATTTTATTGAATCCAATTAATTTGTCGAATCTCATGAATCTTGTTGAATCTTATGCATCTTGTGCATCTTGTTATAAAAACTACGTATTATGAACCTTTTGAATGTTCTGAATCTTAAATAGACACTTCTATGAACCTGTTGAATCATATGAATCATATTACAAACACTTGTTGATATATATGAATGATTATATGTATTTTTTTATTTGTTCACAACGTTTTCAACGAATAACTTGTTCACAATGGATCCTATCCCTATATATATATATATATATATATATATATATATATATATATATATATATATATATATATATATATATATATATATATATATAGGGCTCTTTTAAGTTTTTGCCCATGCCCCAAAAATGGTTGGACCGGCCCTGGGCTTACTAAAGATAATTTAAAAAGGAATGGGAATTAAAGTGTTATTTGATTGAGGATGGAAAAGAATCGGTTGATGTGGGGTTGCATAAAAATAAAGACGTTAATGTTATAGCGTAAATTGGGGTTGGTAGAACATGTCTTCCTTCCATAGTACGTCTAATTGTAGTCATGTAATGTAATCTTGGTGGAGTGTCCGGTAACAAAATTTGTTTTTCTAAATAAAAGATTATAGATAAACTAAAATATCAATTTTATATCAAGTATAATATATAAATTAAAAATAAAAAATTTAGAAACAACTTAAAAAACAGTTACTGTTTATATCAATTTATAAAGCTAAGAAAAATAATAGTTTGACAACTAATAATAGTAATCTTATGTTAGTTTAAATAAAATAATAGTTGTGTGTTTTTGGCTTTACTTATATACATTTTATATGCTATGATTTTTAATCCATAAATATTAATTTGTAATAAGATATATAATTATTATATTATATATAAACTAACATCTCAATTTATATCAATTTAAATATATTATCTAAAAATAAAAAGATAAAAATATCATAAAAAACTGCTACTATTTATATCAATTTATAAATTTAGAAAAATAATAGCTATGACGAATAATAAAAGTATTATGATATTATTTTAAAGGGAAAATCATGTAAAAAAATCAACGCACTTCAGTATTTTTTGAATAAGTCATTGTACCAAAAACGTTTCCACAAAAGTCTCACGACCTAAAAATGTTTTCATAAAAATCACTACATATAAAATGTTTTTATAAACGTCCCTTAACTTAATAAAATCTTATGAAAAACTTCTGAAAAATTCTTAATAAATCTGATAAAACAACACAATTTGTAAAAATTTCAAGTTAAAAGACTTTTATGGAAACGTTTTTGATACATGGAGTTAATCGAAAGATATCAAAAGTACGTTGGGTTTTTGTATAATTTTCTCTTATTTAAAATAATTAACAATTGTACGTTTTTATTTTTAGTTATTTACATTTTATATTAAATAATTTTTACTAAGAAATAAACCAGTTGATTTAATAAATCAATCCAGTTTTTGTCTAACTTAAAGGCAGGGGTGGCAATCTTGACCCAACGGATCAAACGAGTCGAACAATAAAATGGGCTCATTGTAAAAAAACTAAGATAGAACATAATTTTTTTTAAAAAATGAAAATTTATAAAACGGCCTATCAAAAAAATTGTTCTTTGAAAAAAATTTCGACATTATATAAAATTCATGACTTTTAGTTGTCAACCCGTTTGACCCGTTTGCTTGAACGAGCTCAAATTGCCACCCTTACTTAAAGGCGGGTCGCGTACTTGCCTGGGCCGAGCCTCCGAAGTTAAAACATTTTAAATTGTAGCAGTTGGCCCAACGTTTTTGTCCAACTTAAACGTTTCGCTCGACCCATCGCTGACCTCTTTGTATGAAGGTTTACTCAGTCCATTTTCGATTTACCTAAATCAGACAACGAATCAATTTTTGGGTTTCTAAAATCATGTTTTCAAATATTGTATCTAAATAATAGAAATGTAATACCTAACTTAAAATAAATAATAAGTTATTATGATTAAATAAGAATAATAATTTAAAAATGAAAGATATGTGACAATGTGGTTGCACACTTAAAAAGAAAAATTACGACGACGACGGTAGAAGTTAAAATTAACTTTTTTTAATTGATAAATTGGTTATATGAGTTGAAGACGGATTGACAGGTCGACCAAAAATTTACATATTTAATTTTATGTTGACTTGTTTATAATACGATTAATATTCATGTTATTGTCACCCTTAATTTAACGTGTATCATTTTCTTTTCAATCCTTTTTTCACATAATTTTTAATTATTACCTTATTTAATGTTTGTTTGTATGTATTTAATATGTGAATATTACATTACAAATTAATATGATTTGTTCTCTATATCTGAGATATCTATCATTCTCATCTTCTCACATAAGAACTAGATATTTAGGTTTTAATTTTATCAATAATATTTACAGAATACTTATTCATTTTGTGATTTTGCTATTTGTTGTGTAATGAACAATCAATATTAATTTATTTAGTATCATCAATGTTATAATAATAATTATGCTATATATTTAATAATCAATAATATTATAATTAATAATGTGTGATTTATTTTAGTGTTTCACTTTTAGTTTTATAATTTTGTTAAACGTTGTCTACTTATTTGAATATTATTCTTATTTGTATAGATATTAGACAAAAAGATTCATAATTATATTAATAATGTGTAGTTTTGTAGTTATTTATTGAAAGAAATTATTAGGTATATAATTAAATTCTAAATTCATTATGTAATTTAATAATCTTCATAAAAAATACTATGCCAAAAAAACTTCCTCCGGAAACTGTTTTTTAAAACTTAATACGTGAACAAATCGTATCAAATATTCAAACCACATCCAGATCCGTATTTCTTGATATACCGAGTAATATATAGAAACAAAGATCATAATATTTTTATCATAAAGACTTTAATCTTTTTTTTTCCCTTTATAATATCTACGTCGAGATGAACATAGTATGTATCAAAACTCGAGTGACACCTACGATTTTTTTTATTGACACCTATAAATAATATATAAAAGACATATCTAATTTATATTTGTTGTTTTTATTACCAAAATTTATTGAAATATTACTGAGTGTTAATCATAAAATTTACAAGGAAAAAAAACCCAATAGAAATTAAAAAGAATAAGAGAGAAAAAGTAAATAATCAGCCCAAAACATTAAATAAAAACCCAAAAATCTTTGTATTTATTAATATTATGTTGACAACCCGTTTTGTCGACCCGACCCGTCTTGGAAAGAATTTTAAAAGTCTAACCATCAAAACTTACTTTAAAAAAGTGACACAGATGACAAAATTTCCTAGATCCACCCCGTTTTAATTTAATGTTATTTTAACGAAAATTTGATAGAAATTCAAATGGTACATAACTTTTGTTTTGTGATAATGCATTTTCGTAACATTTATTCTAAATGATGATCCTCTATAAGCAGTATTATGAGTTGTAACAAGTGGTTAAATCAAAACCTAAACATTATTATATATTTATTTAGTTTCATGATGTTATAAGCATTTCAAGCCCAACCCATTTCAAAATGCCATACGCCATCTGGCCACGGGTTATTTTTAGTACCTATATAAAATCCTTCTGGCCGTACCAACCAATAACAATGTTGAGTACCGAATTTTTCTTTCTCACACATGTTCCAAGTATGCTTATCATACACATGCAGGCCTTGATATTTTGAATTCCACCAGAAGTCACTATAAAATAACGTCCTACCTGTGTCACAAAAAGACCAATCATAAATTCCGTTGAAAGGAAGTGTATGATTTCCTAGATCATCATCTTTTGATTTAACATGAAGTACTATGTCTTCGTTGATGCCATTGACTATAAACATATGCCATCTGCTAAGTATAATACACGGGCTCTTTATAGAAGATGCAATTATACAATTGACCGAAAACGTGGAGAAAATGAAAAAACCGAGGATGATCGATAGGTTGCGCATTATAATATCATAATCAAAGCTTCGAAAACGATAAAAAGTATTTACTCGTATTCACAATTTATAGAAGGTAGATTTAGATAGGCTTTCACACTCATTTACTGAAAAACTACTACAATAAAGAGCTTTTATGGTGGTCCAAATTAAATTTTTTTTTTGAACGGCTGGTGTGGTGGTTATCGTCTAGGCCCAAGTGCCGACAGATTCTGGTTCGATCCCCACCACAATCTCCTAGTTAGATTAAAATCTCCATAGTTAGATTAGTTCACCTGAAGGGAAAAACCCCAAAATCCGCCTCTAATGAGGATCGAACCTGGGTAACAACCCTCCCCAAGCCCCTTATGGAAACTTGGTGGCCACCAGGGCAAGCCCTGATGGTTGTCCAAATTAAATGATGTTCTATTATTGTTTGATGTACACACACGTATGTATGTATATGTATATGTGTGTGTGTGTGTGTGTGTATATATATATATATATATATATATATATATATATATATATATATATAGAGAGAGAGAGAGAGAGAGAGAGAGAGAGAGAGTGTGTGTGTGTGTGTGTGTGTGTGTGTTCAATGGAGTCCTAATTTAGAGTGGAGACATGAAGTCTCATCCTGTTTGTTTCATTAGGCAAAAGGATAGAATTGTTAAACAATAAATTTTCAATTAAATGCTAATTAAATTAAAAATCAATCCCTAAGTAGTATCATATCTTCCATAATTAAGATTCCATAACATAAAACCAAATATTCTATCATTTTTCTCATTCTAGTTCTCGTATCTTTATCAATGAACTTCTTTTTCTAATTGAAAATTATATCATATTTATTGATTTTTAGTTTCGAGTTATATTACTATGTACGCACATGTTCAAATACGTATATGAACATGTTCAGTTGTGCAAGATATGATTTCGTATACGAACATGTTCAGTTGCTACAAAAACATGTTCAACTGGTGCACATGTCCCATATGTACATAATCATATTTAATATTACATGTGACAGGTCCGTATGCACATGTTTCAAATTTAAAACATGTTCACACTTAAATGTATTTTCTTTGTTTGTTGGACATGTTTATTTTAAGGTAATCTGTGTATCAAGTTCAGTTCATTACTAATAAATGTGTACATGTTCATATGTATTGGGAACAAAGAGTACGTTGCACATGTTCATAAACTTAAATACCGATAATGCACATGTGATTTTGTTCATGAATAATCGATTAGTTCATAAACTTAAATATACAAGTTCAATTTGCAAATCCTAAAATGGACAAGTTAATGTACACAAAAGAACATGTTGTATTCTATATAACAAACATGAGATATTCAATATATAATGTGATTACTATTTTATACATTTATTAAATATCTTTTACTAATTATAACCATGTCATGTTCGGTTTTATATCATCTTTTGTGCTAGTTTCATTTGATCTATACTCGGTGAGTTTTCGATTTACCCGAATCAAACAATAAATCGATTTAAGTATTTCTTTTTATCTCAAGTCATCAAATATTTTATCTAAAAATTAGAAACGTAATACCTAACACATAAGAAATAAATAAATTATTATTAAATAATTAAATAATAATAATTTAAAAAATGAAAGATATATGACAGTATGGTTACACCCTTAAATAGAAAAATTAAATCATGGTTGAATAATAATAATAAATAATAAAAATTATAATATTAATAATATTAATAATTAATATGGTAGTAGCAATAAACTGGTTATACGGGTTGATGATGGGTTAACCAAAAATCGACCTATTTTATTTTATGTTGACTCGTCTATAACCCAATTAATATCCGTGTTATTTCAGAAATTGACGTCCCTAATTTATGTTGTATCATTTTCTTTTCAATCCTTTTAATGTTTGTTTGTATGTATTTATGAATTATGTATATATATGTCATATGTCTATAAATGTGTAATAAAAGAGTTATTTGTTGTTTCATTTATTACAAAAATATTTAATATGTGAATATTAATAACTCTACATATTAATATGATTTGTTCTCTATATCTGAGATATCATTCTCATCTTCTCACATAAGAATAGATATATAGGTTTTAATTTTATTTCATAAATAATTACAGAATAAAAGTTCTTATTCATTTTCATACTTGTTTTGTAATTAACAGTCAATTATTTATTAACTTATTATCATTAATGTTATGCTAACAATTATGCTATATATTTAATAATCATTAATATTATACTAATTATATGTGATTTATATTAGTGTTTCACTTTTCATTGTTACAATTTTGTTAAACGTTTGTTATTTATTTGAATATTATTCATATTTTTCAAGATATTAGACAAAAAAAATTCATAATTATTTTAATATTGTGTAGTTTTGTATTTATTTATTAAAAGAAATTATTAGGTATATAGTTCAAAATTCAATATGTAATTCAGTAATCTTCATATTTAACTAAGCCAAATTAACTCTTAAATTTCCTCCAGAAATTAAATTAAAACTTAATACGTGATCAAATTATATTAAATAATAAAAGCACATTCATCTGTATATCATGATGACATGATTTGTACCGAATAATATATTGAAACAAAGATCATAATATTTTACCTGAAATTTACACAAAAAATCTTTAAGTTTGATCATTTTTGTCTGCTGACCAACCATTTGTCTCTGACAAATCTACTCTCCAGCGAATTTACTTGTCTTTGTTTTATTTCAAATCCATATTTTTTTTGTTGATTTCTTTGTTTAAATCTTTTTTTTTCTTTAAATTTATTAATTTGGTGAAATTTTGGTGGTCACTAGTGACTTATCGATGGTAACATGTGACTTTCAACCGGTAATATCTTATTTCCGTAAGATTTACCGGTTGAAGATTTTTGTGCAATGAAAAATGGTTGAGAGTTTTAATCGCAAAAATGGTCCAATGTAAGGGTTTTTTGCACAAATGTCCCTATTTTTTTTTCATAAAGACTTTATTCTTTTTTTATTTTTTTAAGGGTTTATTATGAAAAAAAACCAACATGTTTTCACGTATTTTCAATTTCTATATCCAGACGAATTTATAAATAGTATACATAACCTGTAGTGACATCCTCAAAGTAGTGTTATATTATTTCTACACCTTTTTTTCATGTTATTTAACGAAAATTGAACAGAAATTCAAATGACACATAAATTTTGTGATAATGCATTTTCGTAACAGTTCTTCTAAATGATGAATCCACAGCAGTATTGTGAGTTGTAACAATTATTGGTTTAAAAAAAACCTTTAACTTTATTATATATTTATTTCGTTTCATGTTGAATTACAAAAATCAAACATGTTATAAGCTTTTCAAGCCCAACCTTTTTCAAAATGCCATACACCATCTGGCCACGGGTTATTTTTAGTACCCAAATAAAATCCTTCTGGGCGTACCAACCAATAACAATGTTGAGTACCAAATTTTCCTTTATCACACTTTCTCCAAGTATGCTCATCATACACATTCAGAGTTTGATATTTCGAACCCCACCAGAATTCACTGTAAAATAATGTCCTACCTGTATCACAAAAAGACCAATCATAAATTCCGTTGAAAGGAAGGGTATGATTTGCTAGATCATCATCTTTTGATTTCACATGAAGTACGATGTCTTCATTGATGCCGTTGACTATGAACATATGCCATCTGGTAAGTATAACACACGGGCTCTTTATAGAAGATGCAATTATATAATTGACTGAAAATGTTGAGAAAATAAAAATGAGGATAGCCGATAGGTTGCGCATTATAATATCATAATCAAAGCTTTGAGAACGATAAAAAAAGTATTGGTTTTTAGACTTTTGAAAGTATTTGTGTTCACAATTTATAGGAAGTAGATTTAGATAGAAGCTATCATTTACTGAAAATTAATACAATAAAGTGCCTTTATGGTCGTCCTAATTAAATGTCATTCTAATATTATTTAAAATACACATACATGTGTGTGTATATGTATGTATATACTTGCATACATATACATATACACAAACACAAATACACACACACAAATATATATATATATATATATATATATATATATATATATATATATATATATATATATATATATATATATATATATATATATATATATATAGAGGCTCGATTGAGAACTTTTGTGCATCAGACTATCTACCAATGATGCACAAAGGACATTATTAAATGTATGGAAATTATTTTTGAATTTAAAGGTTTTTAAGATAATTAATAGCTATATTTGGTATCAAAATCACCATTAACTTCTTTTCTAAAATCACACACACACACACACACACACACTCTCTCTCTCTCTCTCTCTCTAAGCCCTCTCTTGCTTCCTTCCATCTTCGGCCACACACCGCCATAGCACCACCACCACCACCGGCAATCGTCAACAACCAACCACCACCATCGTGCACCTTTTCTCCACCGTCATCAATATTAACATGCACACCATTGTCATCTCCTTTATTTTCCGATACACCACCGTAACTCCACCATCGCACCACCCGCCACCTCTCTTCAGGGCCGGTCCTATCCATTTTTAGGCCCGGGGCATATACTTAAATAGGGGCCTTCTATATATATAAGTAATATTCGTATAAAAAATTACAATTAAATAATATTGATTTTGTTTCACTATTGTCAATGTCATGTCTTTAAAAACTTCACAATCTGTCATCGTGTAATAGTTTCATGATGCTTCTCTGAATTTTTCCTCAATCTAAAAACCGCAAAAAAAAAAAATTAATATTAACATCGTATGATTATAAATTGGATAAAAATTGCATACAATATTAAATTATATATTTATTAGTAAATTGAAAAAAAGAGATTTAAATTTTAAATGATTCATAATATAAGTAATAACATATGTGTCAAAAAAAATAACATCTCAAGAAATAAATACATATCTCATTAGTATTTTTAATAATCGTATAATAAATAATATAAACCACGTGATAAACAAAAATAAAACAATCAAAGTCAATGAAAAACAAAAGTATGAATATTGAATTTGATGGATTGTATATTGATATAAAGCAAATAGACGATATCTATATATGAAAATCTAAGTGATAGTAGTGAGATATAAAAAAATAAAATAAATGCACACAATGGGAATCGAATCCATGCCATTAGAGTTCCAAGGTGAGATGACTACCAGCTGAACCAACACATTATCTGTGATTTTTTTCACGCAAAACACATATAACATAATACTGGACTGCTGGGTTATATTAATATATTAAATTTTTTTTGGGCCCCTTAGAGTGATTGGGCCCTGGGCGGTGGCCCAGGTGGACCAGGCCCCGGGCCGGCCCTGCCTCCCTTTTCCTATCTCGGTTCATGGCCGATGCACCACCGTCCTCCTCCCCACCGGCCATCTCTCTCTCTCTCTCTCTACGACCAATAATCACCGCATTTGTTGAATGCATGATAAATTTGTGAATGATAAACACCTTCAATGAAAAACGCGATAAAAGGATGCAGTTTTGAATGATGAACCCCTTCAAAGATAAAACGATGTATTTTGATGATTTTGGAAGAGATAAATGATATGCATGTATTTTGATTTTGGAAGAGATGAACGATATGCATGTATTTTGATGATGAAGGATGAACGATATGCATGAAGAGATGAACGATCCATGTTTGTATTTTGATGTATTTTGATTTTGGAAGAGATGAACGATATGCATGATTTATTTTTGGAAGAGATGAACGATATGCATGATTTATTTTTGGAAAAGATGAACGATATGCATGAAGAGATGAACGATAAGCATGTAATTTGATGATGAACAATGAACGATGAACGATATGCACGAAGAGATAAACGATTCATGTCTGTATTTTGATTTTGGAAGAGATGAACGATATGCATGATTTATTTTTGGAAGAGATGAACCATATGCATGTATTTTTCATGTATTTTGAATTTGTATTATTTTTATTAATTTTGGAAGTGTAATAATTAAATAAGGATTGCATAATTCCTGTTTTACCCCTCCACGAATTTCATTATGTGCAATTGATGCATAAAACTTTCTATTTAATTACACTTTTGTCATTGATCTAAGCCACACATTCTTTTCATCCAAGGGACAGTGGAGTTTCTTTTGTGACTTGATACACAAAAGTTCTCAATGGAGCCTCACTCCCCCACCTCTCTCTCTCTCTCTCTCTCTATATATATATATATATATATATATATATATATATATATATATATATATATATATATAGACACACACACACACATGCACACACATTTTATATGAGACTCTATGATGCAGAAGACCGGGCCTTAGAATACTTGGAGGCCCATGACCACATTGGCTCACTAAAATGGCCATAACTTGGGCCTCGGGTATCCGATTTGGGCTTATAATATATCAAAACGACCGTAGGCGGTTTGGGCCCTGCTTTTCGCCCAAAAAGGCCCCGAAGACTACTTAATTTGCATTTTTCTATTTTTCTTTCAGTTTGGACTTTAGTTTTTTGGCCCGTGTGTTTGACCCATTATCATTTTGGCCCGTTTATGTTTTTCTGCTTCTTTTTAACATTGTAATGTATGAACTTGGATGGTTACTTGCAATTTTTATGAAACTTGAGTTTTCTCTCCCAAATTTGTGTTCTTGTGTGAACCAATTTTGAAGGCCAAATTCGCGGTATTCCTATGAATCAACGTGAGTTTGGTTAAGATCTTCCGGGTATTCGTGGAATCAACGGATTATCTTTGGTTTTCTATTTTCTACGCTGCATCACTCTAGGACTCCCCTCTAATATGGGACTACTTGGAAAGTGAGTATATGACTCAAGTTTCATTGAGTCCAATATTAAAGTGGAGTTCTAGAGTCTCATACTAAATGTACATTTTCATTACGTAAAAATATTATATTTAATGCAAAAATGCAATATACGCAAAAATACATTCTTTTTAACCAATTCATATAATTCGAAGTTCATTACGATAAAATTGTTATATTTCATGCAAAAATACAATATGCGCGTGTTTAAAATTGCATTATTAGTTCACATGAGTGTGTTGCTTAGATATTGTACTTTTACATGAAAATAGATTTTTTTTATCCTAACGAGCAAATGATGTAAATTCGTCGATTGTAATGCACTTTTGAACATTTGTATACATGAAATAAAAATTTTTATCGTAATGCATATGTACATTTAATATCTGACTCTAGGACTTTACTCTAATATTGGACTCCATTACACACACACACATATACACACACACACACACACATACATACATATATATATATATATATATATATATATATATATATATATATATATATATATATGGAGGAGATCTTCATAGAACTCGTATATTTGGTAGTATAAAAGAATTAATCTAAACCTTTGGATAATATATATATATATATATATATATATATATATATATATATATATATATATATATATATATATATATATATATATATACACATATATATAGATTGGGGTTCGATTGAGAAGTTTTGTGCATCGAGGCACCATTGAGAACTTTTGTGCATCAGACTTTCTACCAATGGTGCATTAAGGGTATTTGTGGAATAAATTTATAAGAAAATTAATTAATTATAGAAAATTAGGTTTAATTAGATTAAGAAACAAATCAATACATTAAACAACTTACCAAAACTTTCTCCCTCTTTCTCTCCTCACCTCTCTCTCTCTCTCACACCATGATCAACCTCTCTCCCTCTCCTTCCCCATGTGACCGCCCCACCCCCTCTCATTCTCAAAATCCGGCCACCGTCTTACTCTCTCGGCCGCTGCACCACCATCGCACCACCGCTCTCTCGGCCGCTGCATCACCATCGCACCACTGCTGCACCGACCATCTCTCTCTCTCTCTCTCTACGACCAATAAACACCGCATTTTTTGAATGCATGATAAATTTTTGAATGATGAACGCCTTCAATGAAAAACACGATAAAAGGATGCATTTTTGAATGATGAACACCTTCAAAGATAAAAGGATGTATTTTGATGATTTTGAAAGAGATCAACGATATGCATGTATTTGATTTTGGAAGAGATGAACGATATGAATGTATTTTGATGATGAACGATATGCATGAAGAGATGAACGATTCATGTTTGTATTTTGATGTATTTTGATTTTGGAAGAGATGAACGATATGCATGATATATTTTGAAAGAGATGAACGATATGCATGAAGAGATGAACGATATGCATGTATTTTGATGATAAACGATGAACGATATGCATGAAGAGATGAACGATTCATGTTTGTATTTTGATGTATTTTGATTTTGGAAGAGATGAATGATACGCATGACTTATTTTTGGAAGAGATGAACGATATGCATGAAGAGATGAACGATATGCATGTATTTTGATGTATTTTGAATTTGTATTATTTTTGTTAATTTTGGAAGTGTAATAATTAAATAAGGATTGCATAATTCCTGTTTTACCACTCCACGAATTTCATTATGTGCACTTATGCATAAAACTTTCTATTTAATTACCCTTTTGCCATTTGATCTAACACACACAATCTTTTCATCCAAGGGACAGTGGAGGTTCTTTTGTGCCTCGATGCACAAAAGTTCTCAATGGAACCTCTCTCTCTCTCTCTCTCTCTCTATATATATATATATAT
>JAANYP010000722.1:600000-682500 GCA_020465985.1 Centrapalus pauciflorus | reverse complement strand
GATGTCTTCAGATATGTCATTGGTTACAAGAATATGCCATTTACTCAAAATAAGACAAGGAGCATTTTCGGGAACTGTAGCAACTACAGAATTACTTGAAAGTACTGAGATGTAGAAGAAAAATATAATGACTAATAGAC
Source organism: Centrapalus pauciflorus (assembly GCA_020465985.1). NCBI lineage: Eukaryota > Viridiplantae > Streptophyta > Magnoliopsida > Asterales > Asteraceae > Centrapalus > Centrapalus pauciflorus. Next base: position 682,360 of record JAANYP010000722.1, on the reverse strand, counting down.
TAGGCATCATAGTTTTTTTTTTTTTTTTTTTTTTGTTTCTAAACTACCGGTAGAACCATATAATAAAACTTGTGTGTTTATAAAGGATTTGGGACGAACTAGATAACGTTACATTTATGATATAAATTTTAAAAATCTTATTAAATTGTTAAAAATCTGTTTTCTGATATTCTCTTAGATAAAAAATAATCATTATTGTCATATTAAAGATAATATATATATTTATTTTGCCATGCATAATCTTTAATTAAATATTTAATACATAATCGGATTATATCACTATTTTTCATCGCACTTAGTAGAATATGCTAATCATATCTTTTCTATATATTTATAATATCTCTCTGGGCCCTTTGAGCACCATTTATACATTAAGCATCCTGAGCAGCAATAAAATAAGCTCTTACACAAACAAATGTTTAACCATCAATGAATCCATTGTATTCACACGTTTTATTATACGTAAGATTCGTTGGGTTAATTACATTATTAGGATTTTATATATACAAATTTCATTGTTGTCATTACAGTCACCCAATCCAATGCAAAGAATTTTCACTAGGTTCATCGTATTTGAAAAATGAAAATAAGTCACTTGCAAGATATATTAGCTAAATGTCAATATTTTATAAGCGATCACGATGCTTAATGTATAAATGGTGCTCCAAAGATCCTCAATATCTCTCTCTCTCTCTCTCTCTCTCTCTCTCTCTATATATATATATATATATATATATATATATATATATATATATATATATATAGGGTTAAAGTCATACAAATGTATGTTACTTTACTGAAATTATCGATATGAAGTTGGTTTCGGTCTCTGCCACCGATAAGAGCACCAATGCTAGTTGGGGAGCTGGAGAGTTGGTTGCAGGCGGAGTCAAGAGGATTCAAGTGAAGCGAAAAGCAGGTCATCGAGGCGGTGGCGGTGGTAGAGCTGGAGAGTTGTTGCTGGTGGATTCAAGTGAAGTGCAAATGCAGGTGAGGCGGCGGCGGTGGTGGTGGGTACCCGAACTGCTGCATCTCCACGTTCTAGGTCTCCGGCTAAGGCAAACCAGCTATATGCAGAACCAGTGAAATGCATGTGAGGTGTAGGCAATGATGGGTTTCTAAAATTTTGATGAAGATAAATAATAATAATAATAATAATAATAATAATAATAATAATAATAATAATAATAATAATAATAAAAATTACAAATTATGTACTTTATCCCCTGACTTAACAGAGACATTTAACGGATTCTGTTAGAAAGGACCATTCTTGCAACTTTTTGGTAGTTAAAACACTGAGATTGCAACGTTTTCGAAAAAAGGACTAAAGTTGCAATTTTGGGATAGTTAAAGGACCATCTATGCAATTAACTCTATTTTTTATGACATGACACTTACATTAGTCATACAAATGTATGTTACTTTACTAAAATTATCGATATGACTAACTTACTTTTTTCTTTTAACCGGATGGTACTTGTACTCCAAGATTTATGGTACCTATGATTGATAAGTATGTTGATATGACGGTTTTTGTTGATTCAAACGATGACATAACATATTTTTTATGACATGTCATTTACTTTATTATTATTGTTGTTGTTATTGTTATTATTTATTCTTTTCAAGAATGTTCAACTTGAAACAAAAAATCCAGAATATGGACATAAAAACCCAGATATTTAAATCAGAATCTAAAACCTGAAAGATAACAAAATCGAAATTGAAATCGAGATTGAAACATTTAGCTAAGGAATTGAGTAGATTTTGAACCATAAATCTTGTGATTCCTTCACACTAGCTGCCTTTGTATTGCAATTTTGACTTTGTTAATTACTTTGGTGTATAGTCAGGCATTTTTGTATATTGAATTTCAATGTAAGTTTCCTAAAGATAAAGTTTTTTTTTATATTAAATTTTAAGAATAATTTTTTTTGTCATATTGAATTTAAATTGTATTACAACAAATTGATGAATAGGTGGTTCTAATGTAATGTTTTTTCGAGTAATGTAACAATAGGTGTTTGGATTGACATACACTTAAAAAATCTCTACGTGCCGACATGTTATATATAAATTATAAGATTTAAATTCTATAATAATACATTAATAGTTTATTTACCCATGTATTACATGGGGTATGTTTAAAAAAATTATTGTTTTAAAATACATAAAATCTTGAAATATTACTTACTGATTAATGTAATAAAAACCATAATAATAATGAAAATAGTAATGAAATGCTAATATTAAAATTGAATCGATGAAGTATTCACAAAAATATTAGTTATGATATCTAAAAATATAATATTAGAATAAATAAAAGTAAAATAAATTAATTGTTCTACATTTTAAGTTATTAATTATAATTAGGGTTAATATTGAAAAAACTCGACGGACTTTCATGCAATTATCGATTAAGTCACTGACCTTTTTTCCGAGTATTTAAGTACCTAAAAAAAGTTTGTCTTATTCAAAACTATATATGTTTAACATGTTACCTGCTTAACATGTAAAACAATTAAGTCACTGAACTTTCTTTTTTCTTGTTTAGGTCACTTTACCGTTTACGGTGACTGGCCTGCTAAACAGTTCAAATATATAGTTTTGAATAACACACAAATTGTCTAGGGACTTAAACACTCGGAAAAAAGTACATTGACTTAATCGATTAATTCATGAAAGTTCGTAGAGTTTTTTCAATATTAACCCTTATAATTATTACAACTGCAAAATGTTTTTTTAATCAATATGGATTGACGGATATTATCTAAAAAGTAACGAGTCTTTAATTTATAGATTAAATTAAATACATAATCAATGTAGGATATATCTATGCATGATTTTTCTAAATAAAAGTTAAAAAAATTATGAACATGGACATGCTTCGACATATTTTTTTATCCATAAGATTAACTCAATAAGTTTCGTAAATCAATTTATAAGAAATCATTTTGAATCGACATGTTAAATTTGGAAGTCATTAAAATCATTTGATTAGATTTCTTTTGATGACTTTTTGTAGTGTTAAATTTAGGTATTAATTAAGTTTAATTATTTGCAAAATAAATTAGAAATGAAATTGAGATATATTTAAAAGTTTTTTAGACGGAATAGCAAAATTTTGACGAGTTAAGAATGTGACAGGTGACATAAAATAATTTAAAACTAGTATACTAAGTTAAATACTCATGTATTACATGGATTGGTTTATAAAAAATATAAATGTTAATTAACATATATAAATTAATTTTAAAATATTATAGTATATTAGATTTAGTTAATTAGGTGAGAATAGATTTGGTTTGAAATGATTTAAATTTGAAATAGATATTAGTGAAGGACATGTGCGAAAAAACCTACTGACATGTGACAAAAACTAAATAAGAGACCAACGTGTGTCAATATATTACTTTGTTATAGATAGATTCATTTTATCAATTCATTAATGGTAAAAATATTAAATTACACATGACATATTTTTGTTAAGCCAAGTGACATATCATTCAAGTATCATGTAACAATTAGTTACTGATTTACGAGAATAAATAGATATATAAGATCATCTTCCCGCCACAATGTGCAGGTACTACAACTAGTGCATGTATATGTATGTATGTGTGTAGGGGTATGTTCGATAAGTTGATCTACAGTTTCATCTATTGCTTGTGGAAATTTAGTTTTCTCGATCGATTAAACCGGATTTTTATAGATGACATCAATTCTGAGGATTTAGTTTTCTCAAGTGATTACTAATAAGGTTTTCTTATATGACAATCATGTTTACAAATTACATACTTTGATATTTAACCGAAAAAAGTTTCCAACATCAAACAGATATCCATTTGTCCACTTTATTTTAAAGAATATGGATATGGATACACATTGGATTTCTGTGTTAGTGTGTGTGTAGATTTAGGTTCAAGTGAGTGACACTTATTATGCAACGCACCAGAATGTACCACTTTTTAATTTATTTTTTTCCTGAAAAAAGATTTATAAATTTGTTTAACATTACAAATATGATATATAAATTTCACACACATTCACACTATCTAAGTGCTGTTGCATAATAAGTGGTACTCTCTCGAATCATGCATATATATAGACACACACATAAATACATACAGAATTATATATATATATATATATATATATATATATATATATATATGATATTATATATATACATACACACACACACACAGATATATATATATATATATATATATATATATATATATATATATATATATATATATATATATATATATATATATATATATATATATTGAGGTTCAATTGAGAACTTTTGTGCATCGAGAATCTCGAGAAACTTTTGTGCATCAGATAATCTACCAAGGATGCACAAAGAGCATTTAGGAAAACTAAAGATATGGTAATTAATTTATTTCTAAAAATCATTAAAAGATAAATAGGAGTTACATTTTGAATTAAACTCTCATATTAACTACTTTCCTCATTTTCCTCCTCATATCTATCTATCCCTCTCCCCCCCCCTCTCTCTCTCTCTCTCTCTCTCTCTCTCTCTCTAACCGTCCCTCTCTCTTTCTCTAATCGTGTTCTTAATGATGTTTTGAAAACGAAAATGAACGACGAACAACGATGATGATGAACATGAACAAGAGATGCAACCAATGATGATTATGAAGAACACAATGCATAGATGGATGATAAACGATGAATAATGATGATGCATAGATGGATGATGAACAATGATGATGCATAGATGGATGATGAACGATGAACAACGAAACAATGATGATGCATAAATGGATGATGAACAATGACAATGCATAAATGATGAACGATGAATGATGAACATGGATGATGAACGATGAACAATGATGATGCATAATAACACGTTGGTTTAAGTTTTTTGGATGTTGTTGCATCATGTTAGATTAAGGTTTTTTTGGATAAACATGTTGTTGTAACACGTTAGATTAAGATTTTTAGATGAACACATTTGATGCATCACGAATGATATATGAAGTTGATGAACACGAAGATGATGAACACAAAGGATGAACGACAACGATGCATCTAAATCTTCATCGTTTAATTTGAATTTGTATTATTTTTGTTAATTTTGTAAGTGTGGTAATTAAATTTATTTAACATTTATAATTTAAATATTTGATGCAATATTTGACTAATATAAAATTAAAATTAATTAAACTAGATATGTTTTTTCCTAAACTACCATTCATTAGATGCATATAATATGTTGCATATCGAGATGCATCAAATATGATGCATCACGATATCGACATGATCCAACGGCTGTAAGATGGTTTTTAGGTACTTAGATGCATAAAAATTCTCAATTGAATCTGACTATGTGTGTGTGTGTCTATATATATATATATATATATATATATATATATATATATATATATATTCAATGGGGAACCTCAATGCATTGGGAACCACTGAGAACCAAAAATGCATAACAGACAATATTGGAATAGTTTATATAAATCCAATTTTATTAAAAGATTTAATTTAATAAATTATATCATAAATAAATTATATTATAAATAAATTTGGAAACTAAATTAAATAAACAAACTTTCCCCTTATCTCTCAAACTTTCTTTCCATCACCCTTATCTCTCTCCCCCTCTCTCTAAAGCCGGCAGCCGGCGGCCACCACCCCCTCTCTCGGCGGCCACCACCCTATTGACATCCCTCTCACTAAAGTCGGCAGCCACCACCCCATGCATGCATAGTAGTCGGTTCACTGTGCAATTTAATGAAGACGATGATGATCACCCTTATCTCTCGCCCTCTCTCTCTAAAGCCGGCGGCCACCACCCCATTGTCAAGACGAATCTGATGCATCGTGTTTATGAAGATGAATCATGTTTTAAGATGAATCTAAAGAAGATGCATCATGATTTTTGATGAATCCGATGAAAATTCATCGTGTTTGAAGATGAATCCGATTAATTTGTATCACCATTTTGATGATGCATGATGGTCGAACAAAGAAGATGATAAATATGAATGAAGATGAGGATGAAACACCGAGATGCATCACGAATTGAAAGATGAACATTAGATGCATTGACATCAAATAATCTTTTTTGAATTTGTTTAGATTTTGTAATTTTGAAAGTGTATCAATTAATTTAATTTAGCATTTATTGTTTAGTTATTTGATTAAATATTCAATTAATATAAAAATAAATTTTATTTGATTATATATATTATTATCTCAAAATACCTCTATGCATACCAAATCTGTGCATCGCGTGATGCACCAATGATCATTTAATCTAAAGGATGTGGTTGATTCTTTTTTTGGTTTCCGATACATATGGTTTCCCATAGAACCTGACCATATATGTATATATATATGTATGTATGTATAGAGAGAGAGAGAGACGAGAATGAGAGACTAAATATTGAGTAAACAATACTATATTTATTTAATATCAATACATATCATGTTGCATCACGACCAAGCGGCTTCAAAGAGCCAACTTTGGTTAGGAAACGGCACATTTTCCTTACTAACATAAAATCCTTCCGATCTTACTAACCAATAACAATGTTGTGTAACCCATAATCCTGCCTTATTATTGCACAAGCTCCAGGCATGCGTATCATATAAATTCAAAATCTGAGATTTTGAACCCCACCAAAACGCGCCTGAATAAACTACTTGTCCTGTATCACAAAAACTCCAGTCGTAAATTCCTTGATAAGGAAGGGTATGGTTTCCAAGATCATATCTTCGTGATTTCACATGAAATGTGATGTCTTCAGATTTGTCATTGGTTACAAGAATATGTCATTTACTCAAAATAAGACAAGGAGCATTTTCGGGAACTGTAGCAACTACAGAATTACTTGAAAGTACTGAGATGTAGAAGAAAAATATAATGACTAATAGACTAGGCATCATAGTATTTTTTTTTCGTTTCTAAACTACCTATAGAACTATATAATAAAACTTGTGTATTTATAAAGAATTGTGGACGAACTAGATAACGTTACATTTATGGTATAAAATTTAAAAAATCTCATTGTAAATATTTAAAAATCTGTTTTCTGATATTCTCATAGATAAGAAATAAACATTATTGTCATATTAAAGATAATATATGAATTTATTTTGCCATGCATAATCTTTAATTAAATATTTAATACATAATCGGATTATATCACAATTTTTCATCGCATTTAGTAGAATATGCTAGCCATATCTTTTCTATATATTTATAATATCTCTCTGGGCCCTTTGAGCACCATTTATACATTAAGCTTCCTGAGCAGCATTAAAAATAAGCTCTTACACATACAAACGTTTAACCATTAACGAATCCATTGTATTCACATGTTTAATATACATAAGATTCGTTGGGTTAATTACATTATTAGGATTTTATATATACAATTTTCATTGTTGTCATTGCAGTCACCCAATCCAATATAAAGAATTTTCACCAGGTTCATTGTATTTGAATAATGAAAATAAGTCACTTGCAAGATATATAAGCTAAATGTCAATTTTTTATAAGTGATCACCATGCTTTTATATATATATATATATATATATATATATAGAGGGGGGTTCAATGGAAAACCAACATGCATCGGAAAACTTTGGAAAACCTCCATGCACCACCACAAATGCATCACAATTCCCGCGTGATGCATCGAATTCCCGCGTGATACACCGTCTTTCTGCATAATGCACCTGAAAACTTGTGAAAACCGCACTGCACCACCACAAATTCATCAAATTTCCCGCTTGATGCATCAAAATCCCGCGTGATGCATCTAATTTCCCGCGTGATGTATCACTTTATTTACGATCATGCCACCGCGTTTTTCATGAAATGCATCAAATCGGACGGTATGCGTAGGTTTCCACGGTTTTCCGGTGCATAGTGGTTTTCCATTGAACCCACCCCTATATATATATATATATATATATATATATATATATATATATATATATATATATATATATATATATATATATATATATATATATATATATATATATGGGTGGGTTCAACGGAAAACCTATATGCATCGTAAAACCCAGGAACCACTTTATAGCCATTGGATCAGGTGATGCATCACGCAGAAAGTCGATGCATCACGCGGAAATTTGATGCATCACGCGAGAATATATATATATACATATATATATATATATGTATATGTATATATATATATATATATATATATATATATATATATATATATATATATATATATATATATATATATATATATATATATATATATATATATATATGGGTTCAAATAAATACCACTAGTTTTGCGGAGTACCGGAAGTACCTCGCTTAAAATCATTTTTTTTAAAAATTTTTTTCATAATCATGTTTAAATTAATAATACAAAACTACTTGCAAAAAAACATACATAAATACACACTAGAACTATGTGAAACGTGTGTGTCACAACTAAGCATGTTCACATGAATTTTTTTCACGTTAACATCACTTTTAGGATGGTAGAAAGTGTGAATATATATAACGAATAGCCTTATTTTATTTGTATCTAAATGGATATGAAAAAAAATTCAAAAAAAAAAAACTTTTTTTTCGGAGCAAATTCGCATCCGATACTCGTGTGTTCACAGGTACTCACGCTACTCTGCATTTTTAGGTACTCACACGAAGCATATTCTATATATATATATATATATATATATATATATATATATATATATATATATATATATATATATATATATATATATATATATATATATATATATATATATATATATATATATATAGCACTTGGATTAAAATGGTATTTTTGAAAGAAAAAAATTATATTTCTCTTTCTTTTTCACTTTCTCTCTCGTACTTTTTTTTCATTTTCATTTTCATTTTCTATTTCTTTCATGATAACTGATTTTAATAATAAAAAACGTTTTTTATTAAAAAAAATATTTTTTTATATATTGAAAATTATTTAATTGCTAAAAATTTATCGTATTCTATATAGATAAATTATGTGTCTATATGCAATGTTAAATAATTCTATATTTTTTATGTAATCTACGTAGATTATCATGTAATCTACGTATAATATATAATACTTGACATTTTACACGACATTCTACGTAGATTCTATGATAATCTACGTAAATTACATGATAATTTACGTGGATTACATGATAATCTACATAAAATATAATACAATAAACATAACATTCTACATTGATTATGAATAGTAATATTACATATAATCTATATAGATTATCATGCAATCTTTGTAAAATATATGATAGTTGACATTTTACACGACATTCTACGTAGATTACATGATAATCTACGTAGATTACATGATAATCTACATAGAATATAATACAAGAAACATAACATTAATATACATAAAATGATATATAATTATATAACATTCTATTTAGACACATTTTCTCTTTCTTTCATGAGATAGATTTTAATAGTAAAAAACGTTTTTTATAAAAAAAATATTTTTTTTCTATATAGAAGATTATTTAATTGCTAAAAAATTATCGAAAATATAGAAATATTATGTGTCTATATAGAATGTTATATAATACTATATTGTTTTAATGTAATCTACGTAGATTATCATGTAATTTACGTAGAATATATGATACTTGACATTCTACATGACATTCTACGTAGATTACATGATAATCGATATAGAATATAATACAAGAAACATAACATTCTACATAAATTATGAATAGCAATGTTAATATACATAAAAAGATATAGAATTATATAACATTCTATATAGACATATTTTCTCTTTCTTTCATAGTTTTATGAGAGCTGATTTTAATAGTAAAAAACGTTTTTTTATAAAAAAAAATATTTTTTTTCTATATAGAAAATTATTTAATTGCTAAAAATTTATCGTATTCTATATAAAAATATTACGTGTCTATATAGAATGTTATATAATTCTATATTCTTTATGTAATCTACGTAGATTATCATGTAATCTACGTAGAATATATGATACTTGACATTCTACACGACATTGTACGTAGATTACATGATAATCTACATAGAATATACGTAGTATATATACGTAGATTACATGATAATCTATGTAGATTATCATATAATCTATATAGATTATCATATAATCTACGTAAATTATATGATACTTGACATGTACACGAAATTCTACGTAGATTACATGATAATCTAATTAGTTTTGGTTTTGGTCATTTTTATAATTTTTGTCTGTGTTTTTGAATTTTAAATGATACTTTAATAAAATGTGATATAATTATTTTATTTATTTTAATTTTTTTATATATTCAATTTATTTATTTACATATCATTTGTTAAAATATTTATACATTTTTAAATTTTTATACGTTGCCAACTAACTATTTCATTACGTTGTCATATTTTAAGCTTTTTTTTTTTCACAAAATGTTACCATCAATTCTCAAGTGAATGATGAAAGAATTGGTTTTTAGTGTAAATATCATTTCTTTAGGCGGCGTTTGGTTCGCAGAATGTTTATTCTTGGAATGGAATCTGTCAATGAATGGAATTCCGGGAGGAATGTAATCTGTCGGAATAGAAATGAAGGCGGGTGAAGATGAAGTCTAGGGTTTGGTTTTAGAACTGTCAAAATCTTTGAAATGGATATTGAATTCCATGGCACTAACCCAAGGAAAATAGATTCCTTCAAAAGTGGTGTTTTTTCTTAAAAAAGGAATCTTCATTCCATTCCTTTTTACTGCCAAACAGCACACTGGAATGGAATTTTCATTCCAATTCCATCAAATTCCATCAGTTTTCTACTCAACATGAAGAGAATCAAAACAAAAGAAAGAGAATTAATTGAGATTATATTGTTTTTTCTTCAATCTATGTGGCAAATCTTAGTTGATATGTTATAGTCCTTTGTCAACAAAGCTTGAAAACTAGTCTATTCCGTTCTCTTCATTTCTTCGTACCAAACCCAAGTTTGGATACATATTTAATTTTGAATTACTTTGTGTGGTTTTATGGATTTCGAATATAGTTTATTTATTTGTTATTTTAAATGTGGTAAGGTTATATTTTATGGTAAAGTATTGCATGATATTAAAATCTATATTTATAAATATTATTAAAAGAATAACTTTCTTGCTATTGGTCATCTTTTCATAATGTCAAGTGACGTCTTATACAAATGACATATGTCAATTATTATTTCAAAATTAAATTAAAAAATTTAAATCAAATTACTTTTAAAATAAGATTATGGTTCAATACTTGAATTCCATGAAATCACAACAAACCAATATTTAAAAGATTTTTTGATTAATAATAAAATAATACTAATTAATAATAAAATTAAAAGTTATTAATGATTTGTTTTTTTGTTTAAATGATTTAAACATAAACTAATTAAGTAATTATAATAAGATATATTAAATATCATTACTATTAAAAGTTGTAAAATTAATTTTTTATTTAAAATTTATATAGTTTTAAAAAAAATTTATTAAAGTTGTCCGTGTAATACACAGATTAATAAACTAGTATACAAGTGTTAAAACTTCAATGTGCATTTACACGGATGGCAAAAATAAGGAAAATTATAAGAATTGTTACCATTAAGCAACTAATTGTAGACAAAACAACAACAAAAATGAATTTGACGAAGATAAACCAGAGAAGGATTTGCGATCGATGATGATCCGTGCTAATCCATAGTTGATATTCTGTCAGTTGTTGGTACCTTGTTTTTCCTTTGCTAATCCATAGCTGATATTCCAACGCTGTTTTGTCGATTTTAGTTCTGTTAAATTAACATTAACGACACGAGTTTTTTGACTGATCATTTTGTCGTAACACTACAAGAAAAATAATCATTACCGAGGGACTGATCCGTCAGTAATCCCTCGGAAATAGAATTTACCGACGAATATTTTACCGAGTGATTTTCGAGTGCTTACCGAGGGAATGTTACCGACGGATTACCGACAACATATTTATCCGTTAGTAATCCCTCGGTAAACTCTCGGTATTAGCGACGAAAAAGCGAGAGATTTTTCTGTCGGTATATTATCAGTAATCCTTCGGTACTTTGCATAAACACAATCCGTCAGAAATTTGTCGGTAACCCGTCGATAATATCAAGGGATTTTTTCCGTCGGTAAAAGTCGATTTTCTAGTAGTGTAAATATGTCACTGACATCTGTTATCGATGTTGTTAATACCCTAACTTTTATTGGTGAAATAGTGTGTATCTAAACAAGTGTATTTGGAAGAAATCTATATCTATCTATCTATTATATTATATGAGTAACTAGATGTCATATGACATCTAGATAGAGCGCCAATTGGCTTAACATGAGATTGCTACGTGTACCTAACAATTTCCTATTAATTTGCTTCTAAAATTTGTTTTTTTCAATCTATCTATAATAAATAATTTAAATAATATCTAATCAAATCTAAATCTTATCTAAAATAAAACTCAAATTTGAATTTGAATGATAACTTTTCTTTTTAAATATTTGTATTTATATTTATTGTATTATGTAAATAGATATTATAAATTTGATAAAATATAAATTATCCTACAAGATTAATGAAATTAAATTTTTAAATGTATACCCATGTTATACATGGGTTTATAAACTAGTATATTAATAAAGCAAAACATTTAGTGACATATGTCAATTCTTCAACTAATTAATTTTTTCATTTTTCCTCCTAATTTTTCTAATATAACTCCTTCAAATTATTCTTTTAACTTTTTCGAAAACCTAATACTATATACTATCTAATATTATTATATTTAAAATGATATGTTAATCTTATATATTTTTTATAATAAAAAACAATCATTTAGTAACTATACTCATGTAATACATGGGTTAGAAAACTAGTAAGTAAATAAACAATTTGTTTCATGTTATTAGTTAATGAATCCTGAATAATAGGCGGACACGTGGAATTAATCCCATTATGCCATGTTAAATTTGCATCTAGTCAAATAATTCTTACTAGGTTATTACCCATGTATTACATGGGTTAATTTTAGAAATTGATATTTATATATATGTATAATATAATAATTATATGAATTATAAAGTTTCCTTAATTTTAGTTGGTTAGTTATTATATTAATCCATATTAGATTTACATAGATTTGATTTGCTTTAAAATTTAAAAATAAAATCAGTAAATGACATGGCAAAAGGAGAGAGTGACATGTGACAAATTAAATGAGAGCATGTCATGTGTCATTTAGTTACTCTTTTAGTAGTATAGATGGATTATAATTTTTCTTTTTTCAAATCGAGAGGATGAAAAATGATTAAGTTAATAATTCACCTACTTACGAGAAATAATATATAGATTTAATTTACGTGTTTAAAAATCAACCTAATGCATTTAGTGAGTGTTTGGATTTGCGTTTGAAAAAGTGTTGTAGCATTTTGGAAACTAATAATCTCGATAAAAGCTGTAACCAAAAGTGCTGCCGGAAATATAGTGTTTGGTTTAGTTTCTGCTGTTTGCTATCATAATTATCAAATAATTAGTTTTTAAAAGTGTTTGTATATACGTTTTAACTTGTAAAATGACCAAATAATCAACTTTTAAACAAATAAGTTACATTTTTTAACTTATGAAAAAGTATGTTAGCATTAACTATAAATAAGTTAGTAACAATTGGTATGTAGTTTTTTCAATAGAAAACCAATGGGGGCTTTAGTAAAAAGCAGCTGCTTAATAATGCAACATTGATATCCTTATCATCATTGCATTATGAAGCAACCATAATTGATGGTTACACATAAATAATGATTGATATTAAAATGAAGATAAAAATATAAAAACTTCCTTCCATTTTCATATTTTTGATCGTCTCTACATGTTGATAAGAAAATAAGAATAAAAAAATTTATATTCAATTCTCGATCTACTTCATTCCATTGAGAAGTAAGGTTCTCGTATATGATAAAAAAAGTTTATAACCCTACGTGATTTAATTCTTTTGATTTCACCATGCTAAACACATCTTAATTGATCTAAGTTCAAAACATCTCAATTCATATGTTGTGGATGGAGAGCAATTAAGAGAGAGATAAATTCTATAGAAGTGAATGAGGAAAAGGTTTCTTAAAAATATGACATTTATACTCTACATTTTGATTAACACTTGCTTTTGATTAAAACTATTAGCTAAAAAGCTTTCTATTTATTATGTTCTATTATAAATTAAAACAAGTTACATCAGGCCCAATGGTCTATAAAATGCCAATTTTCAGAAGGCCAAGGGTTATTTTCCTTACCAAGATAAAAACCTTCCGGCCTTACTAACCAATAACACTTCTGTCTAGCAATGTAATAATGTGTACAGAACTTCCAAGTGTGACCATCAAACACGTTCAAAGTTTGATATTTTGAACCCCATTGAAACGTGCTATAAAAGAGCGTACTGCCTGTATCACAGAAAGACCAATCATAAATTTCATTTGAAGAAAGGGTGTGATTTCCAAGATCATCGTCGCCTGATCTCACATGTATTGTGATATTTTCCTTGATGCCATTGATTATGAAAATATGATATCCGGTGAGTATAACACAAGATTTATTTAAAGCGGATGCGATCGCACAAGTATTTGAATATGATGAAATGACAAAGAAAAAGAGAAATAACAAAGGAGTGCCCATTTAAACCTATGATTCAAAATCAATATTTTTATGTATCCATAAGTACACTATTATTCCTCGGTTTATATAATAGGTTTCATGATCAATACAGTCGTATTCGTTTTTTGTCTTTACATTTTTAGACCCGACCCGCTTTGATAATTGATGGAAAGAGGTTTTGGGTCATATGATTTTATTATGGGAATATGATATATAGCTACTATCATTAGTAGCTATTCTATTCTAACTACTTTCCGTACTTTTACATTTAATGCATTCATTTTTATAATCATGCCTATTTATTTTTATTTTCAAATTAATTAAATCAATACAATTAAATGAAGAAGCATTCATGATAGCTACATTAAAAAAGTAGTTATATTGTTACAACTAAGATATAAAACTTATTATGTATTTATATTATGATTGAGTAGCATTTATTATGTATGACCAAAATCAAATAAATGTCATTCAAAATTTTCATTTCGTTTTCTTTTCTAAATTATAAATATAACTATTTATAAACACGTGTTTACTGTTCAATAAACAGTGAAACATGCTGTCAGGTAGCTTAAACAGTCAGGTAAATATCTGATTTATTTTATTACTTTATATATAATATATAATGATTTTGTTTTTCTGTGACAACTTTTGGTTAAAATTGTCACATGATAATAAATTTTTAGTGATGGTAATTAGATTGATTTTTGAATCTGATTTTTAATTTTGATTTTAGGGTGACTTTGACTTTGAATTATGTTAGATTTTTTAATTCAACATTTTCCTTTTTCTACTGCATTAAAACCAAAGGTGAATGAGAATTTGCTATAATAAGAATTTAATTAATACTTAAAATGAGATTTTACTAAATATTTGAATGAGATATTACTACAGCATGTCTTTTAATATTTAAAATGAGACATTGTTAATAAATTAAGTTATAATTCTATAAACTTTTTAATATATGAATGGATGTTATAATCACACTTGTCCTGTCACAATGCAATGGTATTAAAACCTTGTATGACTTGGTTATTAACTATTTTATCAAATTAAATCAATATTCATTTTTAAGGTTTATATTTAAATATAAACATGTTTCCATAGTTTTATCGGTTTGGTCTCATAATATTCTTTTTACCATTATAACTAATATTTTATCTATGCGTTACCCGGGCTGTTTCGTTTAAAAACATTACAATATTTTATAGTGTTTTATAATAATATAATGTACGTTTAAATATACTTAAAAACTTTATAAAATTTTATAGTTATTTTTACTATAAATCTATGATCTGACGGCTGAGATTAATAATATTTGCTCTCCGGCGAAAATAATAGATAGTTATAAATTCATAAATTTATTAATTTAATAAATTTGATAATTAAACCTTCGGAAAAATTATTTTGATCATTGTTTTTAACTTGCGTTTGCCATTGTGTAATGAGCTAAAAACATTTTAAAATATTTTTAAAAAATAGTCAATTAATTGTAGTACTCCAAAATTTAAAACTCACGATTAATAATTAAAGAATATGGATTGATGTATTTTACAATTTTGTTTTTTTTTTAAGTTTTTTTATTTATAAAATTTTAGTATAATTACAGCACAATTATGTTTATAAACTAAAAGATGAATTATATTATTTATTATTATGTAATAATATTGCATATATATTATTTATGATTTATTTCATTTAAAACTTTTTTGCGTTATTGAAATAATAATAATAATAATAATAATAATAATAATAATGACGCAAAACAATACACTTTATCATTCATTCAATTAAAATAAATATTTACTATTTAAAATGATATTTCTAAAATGAATAAATAATTATGATGTTTAGTTATCATAATTTGTTATAAAAATCCTTTAAATGACATATTAATTTTTAAACTGATATAAGTTCAGTATAATTATTAGAATAGTGTGATCAAAATTAATTATTTAGTTCTAAAAAAATGAATTTCTAACACGAACCTACCAAAAATAAGTTACTATTTTGTAAAATTAATCTTTTGTGATATAACTGAAAATTAAAATATTTATATACTTAGCTAATTGTAACCTTATATAATTGAATAATTACAATATTTTTTTGGAACATTTGAATGATATACTAGCTTATAATATTAAAATAAAAAATAAAATAGTATCTTTGATAATATTAAAATCAAGTTATTTAAGCAAACTTTGAAATTAGCAAATCAAAAATTAGAAACCATTAAAATGATTAGCATCAACATAACATCCATTTACTTTTACTTTTAAAACTATAATTTTGTCCACAATGAGAGTCAAACCTTTGACCATAAGGTCACACACCTTTAGTTTCTGAACATTTTAAACGTCTGATATTAAAAGTTTACTTAATTTTGACGGTTGAGATGATTATCACATATCATATCTTTTTCTCTCTGTTCTGTTGGTAATAAATTTATATAATTCTTATGTAATTTTTTATTTTTGTTGAAGACGTAAAAATCATCATCGGTAATTACTCCTGCCAACGAAACTTTGTCTCGTGTTAAATGTTAATTAAACATGTAATTTCAAATGTTAATTTATATAAAAGTTACAATTAATTAGACTTTTTTTTAATTGGGACATTGTATGGGTATGCTCAGATCGATGCGGGAAGATTATTATGATATTCAGATATTATGATATAAATAAAGTTATATTCTCCCATGCATTAATGTTTCTAAATGGCATTTAAATAAAATTTAATTGAAATTTAAATGACACATGAATTTAATTTATAAAGACAAATTATTGTAGGGATCAGTTCGGTATTGGACCGGTACCGAACCGGTTAGTACCGTAAATTTCTTTTGTTTGCGATTAAAGGTACCGAATACCGAACCGAATCTAAGTGATCGGTTTCAGTTCGGTCCCGGTATCGGTACCGGTTTTACGGTATTTTACCGAATTTGGAACCGAAAATTCAAGAAAATAAACAACAATAAATTCATGGATCAAAAAATTAATTAGTCGTTTAAGATTCATTCCAAATATGTATGAACTATTTGCGAATTTATCCATTGTAGCTTTCAAATCCACAACCCGCAAAATCATTTAAAAATAATTATAGTTAACAAATGTATATGTGAAGTAACAAGATGTAAAACTCAAAAAACATAAAAAACCATTCCGAATCAAATCCACAATCCGCAAAATCATTTGAACAGATGAGAGTAAAATAATATTTGAGCACATAAACTAAAATAGATAATTAGATGGATGAACACTTGTGAGCCTTTTCCTATTCGGTACCAGTACCGGTATTACCGATTTTTAAGTGGTATCGAAAACGGTTAGTACTGATCCCGATTTAAACAACAAACAAGAACCGAATACCGGACCGAATGTACTGGTTCGGTCCCGGTATTCGGTATAAAAGTCTCATCCCTAAATTGTGCCAATTATTCTAAACAATAAAATTGATTACAATGTTTTGCATAGATGAAATACTTTAGAGAAAGAAACTATATTATATATTAATATATTTATGTTTGATTCCAAAATCAAACATGTTACAATTAGGCCTTTCATCACCAACTCGTTACAAAATACCAACGACGAGATGGCCACGGGTCATTTTTCTTACTTAAATAAAACCCTTCTGGTCTTACTAACCAATAACAATGTTGTGTACGAACTCCAAAATTCCAATTTTTACAAAAATCCCAAACGAGACCATCAAACACATGGAAAGTTTGATACTTGGAACCCCACCAGAATTTTCCATAAAACAAGGTGTAGAGATTATCACAATAACTCCAGTCATAAATGTTATTGGAAGGAAGTGTATGATTTCCAAGATCATCATCTTTCGATTTTACATGGAGTATGATATCTTCGTTGATTCCATTGACTATGAACATATGCCATTTTGTTAATGGAAAACAAGGATGCAGAGTATTCACTGCAGATGCGGTTGTAGAAGCAGTAATAAAATACGCTGACACGAAGAAAACTAATAAGATGATGAAGAAGCTACGCATTATGAAATTCTAATCTAACTTTCAAAACTAAAAGAAAGGTTTTGTTTCATGTTTTCTCAAGTATTCATGTCCTCAATTTATAGAGGAACTAAATAATGAGCTTTCACATTCTCTATAAAACTTTTGTCTTGAAATTTCCAAATCAGCCAGCCCGGCCCATTTCATAATAGGTGGTCCTAATTAATGTGTTTGTAATATTACTACTATTAGATTTTAGAGATAAAAAAAAGTTGCTTTAAGTTCTACAAATAATCTAGAAAATGAATTAATGACAGAGTTGCTCATTATCTCACCACAAATAAAAGTTATTGCAATTCATATATATGCATATATACATATATATAGAGGTGGGTTCAATGGAGAACTTCCATGCATCGATGAACATTGAAAAACCTTCATGCACCACCACAAATGCCTCACAATCCCCCTGTGATGCATCATTATTTCCCCGTGATGCAAAATTGAAATTTTATTAAACTACCAAATCTTTGATTTTTAAGGAAAATGAATCAATGTAAGAATATTTTAAGAAATTGGTTAAATATGTAACTATATTTTCTTGGACTAATTTGTCCTCGTTTAATTAAATTGTTTCCAAAATTGAAATTTTCCATTATTACATCAAACTATTTATGGAAGCAAATGGTTGGTTTTGAATTTTTCTCACCCTTCTCACTATAAAGGTTTCTTCTCACAAGATCCATATAGGGTGGGTTCAATGGAAAACCTATATGCATCGGAAAACCCAGGAACCACTTTATAGTCATTGGATCTGGTGATGCATCACGCAGAAATTCGATGCATCACACGGGAATTGTGATGCATTTTTGGTGGTGCATGAAGGTTTTCCTAGGTTTTCCGATGCATAGGTGAAAAGTTAAACCCGTCAATGATTCCTGCGGGTTCGGAAAAAACCGCAAGCATGGGTAACGAGTAGGGCAGTATTCTTGTCCCTCACCGACAAGTGCAATTCATAATTTCATTCGTGAGACAAGTGCCATTCATAATTTCATTCTGAGTTTTCTCACGTTTATGACACCAAACCGCATTTTAACTTATATGTGTGTGTATGTGTGTGTGTATAGAGAGAGAGTGAGAGGACATAGATCATATGTGCATGTGTATTGAAGAACCAAATTAGATTAGCAAAAATGCAAAATAAAGAATTAATGTTAATCGAATCATATGTACGTAGAATAAAATTTGACTTGGTTTTTCGTGTGTAATTTGGTTTTTTTTTTTATCGTTTTGTCTATTTTAGTAACAAAAATGTTTCTATTCATTCTTAAAAAGTTTTGAATCAATAATAAAAGATAAATTTATGATAATTAAATTGAATCAGTGTTTTGACTATCCAGAATCACGTAAGTAAGAACCATAAAAAGTTGACAATAATAACTCATCATGGGCGGATCCACTAGAAGGGATGGCAATGGGGCGGGGCGGGGCGGGGATCTCAGTTCCCATCCCCATCCCCGCTTCATAATCCTCTCCCCTATCCCCGGCCCCATCCCCGTCGGGGAATAAGTTTTTATTCCCATCTCCGTCCCGATCGGGGATCGGGGATCCCCGTCGGGGAATCAGGTTTTTTCATGTTCCTAAATATTATTTAAATTTAAACTATAAATAGTAATTTAGTAGAAAAATATATGTAAATAAACTTTAAAAAAAATTAATTCAAGCATATTTGAGGTATTTACATATATAATGTATAATTTATAATAAAACTAAAACAAAAAAATGGATGCAAAACATCTATAAAACCAATAATATGAAAAATAATAATAGTATTTTAAACTATAGAATATTCATATACAATGATATTTAGTATACTATATAAAATGTAATGAATAATTTACATTGTAAAATTAAATATATATAATAATTTATATTAAAACAAATTTATAACCGGGGTCGGGGATTAAAGTGTCTCCCATCCCCATTATTTTAAATCGGGCCCGTCCCCATCCCCGGTCAACTCGGGGATTCCCCGGTCAAATCGGGGTCGAGTTACGGGTTCCCTGTCGGGGATGGATTTTTTGCCAAGCCTACTGATACACATTGAAAGCCGAATATCTTGGACCCCACCAGAATTCAGCATTAAAAAGTGCACTATCTGTCTTACAAAACGACCAATATTAAATTCCATTAAAAGGAAGTATATGATTCCCAAGATTATCATCTTTTGATTTTACATGAAACATGATATTTTCATTGATGTCATTCACTAAGAACAAATGCCATCTAGTAAGTATAATACATTGACTGTTGATTACAAACAATAAAATTGATTACAATGTTTAGCATAGATGAAATACTTTAGAGAAAGAAACTTCATTATATATTAATATATTTATGTTTGATTCCAAAATCAAACATGTTACAAGGCCTTTCAAGACCAACTCGTTATAATATACCAACTTGGAGATGGCCACGGGTCATTTTTCTTACTTAAATAAAATCCTTCTGATCTTATTAAACAATAACAATGTTGTGTACGAAATCCAAAATTCCAAATTTTACAATACGCCCAAATGAGACCATCAAACACATGGAAAGTTTGATACTTGGAACCCCACCAGAATTTTCCATAAAACATGGTGCGGGTATCATCACAATAACTCCAGCATAAATGTTATTGGAAGGAAGTGTATGATTTCCAAGATCATCATCTTTTGATTATTCATGGAGTATGATATCTTCGTTGATTCCATTGACTATGAACATATGCCATCTAGTGAATATAAAACAAGGATGCAGAGCATTCACTGCAGATGCGGTTGTAGAAGCAGTAACAAAATACGCTGACACGAAGAAAACTAATAAGATGATGAAGAAGCTACGCATTATGAAATTCTAATCTAACTTTCAAAACTAAAAGAAAGATTTTGTTTCATGTTTTCTCAAGTATTCATGTCCTCAATTTATAGAGGAACTAAATAATGAGCTTTCTCATTCTCTATAAAACTTTTGTCTTGAAATCAGCCAGGCCCGCCCATTTCATAATAAGTGGTCCTAGTTAATGTGTTTGTAATATTACTACTATTAAAATTTAAAATAAAAAAAATGCTTTAAGCTCTACAAATAACCTTGAAAATGAATTAATGTCAGATGTTGCTCATTGCCTCATTATGCCACCACAAATAAAAGTTATTGCAACCTCTGTATGTATATGTGTGTATATATATATGGAAAATTCAAGAAAATAAACAACAATAAATTCACGGATCAAAAAAAAGAGATTAGTCATTTAAAATTCATTTTAAATACGTATGAACTATTTGACCGAATTTATCCATTTTAGCTTTTAATCTCCGTAAAATCATTTAAAAATAATTAATGTTAACAATTGTATATGTAAAGTAACAAGATGTAAAGCTCAAAAGACATAAAAAATTATTCCGAATCAAATCCACAATCCGCAAAATCATTTGAACATATGAGAGTAAAATATTATTTGAGCACAGAAACTAGAATCGATAATTAGATGGATGAACATTTGTGAGTCTTTTCCTATTCGTTACCGGTACCGGTGTTACCAATTTTTAAGTGGTACCGAAACCGGTTAGTACCGATCCCGATTTAAACAACAAACAAGAACCGTCTACCGGACCGATGTACCGGTATTCGGTATAAAAATCTCTATCCCTATATTATTGTGCCAATTATTCTAAACAATAAAATTGATTACAATGTTTTGCATAGATGAAATACTTCAAAGAAAGAAACTTTATTATATATTAATATATTTATGTTTGATTCCAAAATCAAACATGTTACAACGCCTTTCAAGACCAACTCATTTTAAAATGCCAACTTGGAGATGGCCATGGGACATTTTTCTTACTTAAATAAAATCCTTCTGGTCTTACCAACCAATAACAATGTTGTGTACGAAATCCAAAATTCCAATTTTTACAAAACGACCAAACGAGACCATCAAACACATGAAAAGCTTGATACTTGGAACCCCACCAGAATTTTCCATAAAACAGGGTGTATAGATTATCACAATAGCTCCAGTCATAAATGTTATTGGAATGAAGTGTATGATTTCCAAGATCATCATCTTTTGATTTTATATGGAGTATAATATCTTCGTTGATTCCATTGATTATGGATATATGCCATCTTGTTAATATAAAACAAAGATGCACAGGATTCACTTCGGATGCGGTTGTAAAAGTAATAAAATACGCTGAGATGAAGAAAACTAATAAGATGATGAAGAAGCTACGCATTATGAAATTCTAATCTAACTTTCAAAACTAATAGAAAGATTTTGTTTGATGTTTTCTCAAGTATTCATGTCCTCAATTTATAGAGGAACTAAATAATCAGCTTTCTCATTCTCTATAAAACATTTGTCTTGAAATTTAAAAATCAGCCAGGCCCCGCCCAGTTCATAATAAGTGGGTCTAATTAATGTGTTTGTAATTTTACTACTATTAAAATTTAAAATAAAAAAAAGATGCTTTAAGCTCTACAAATAACCTTGAAAATGAATTAATGACAGAGTTGCTTATTATGTCACCACAAATATATATATATATATATATATATAGGGGTGGGTTCAATGGAAAACCACTATGCACGTGAAAACTATGGAAACCTACGCATACCGTCCGATTTGGTGCATTTCATGAAAAACGCGGTGACATGATCGTAAATAAGGTGATGCATCACGCGAGATTTTGACGCATCACGCGGGAAAATTGATGCATCACACGGGATTTTGATTCATCACGCCGGGAATTTGATGCATTTGTGGTGGTGCTGTGTGGTTTTCACAAGTTTTCAGGTGCATTGTGGTTTTCCATTGAACCTCCCTCTCTCTCTCTCTCTCTCTCTCTCTCTATATATATATATATATATATATATATATATATATAGAGAGAGAGAGGGGGGGGGGGGGGGAGATTGGATCACGTGAGAAGAAATATTAGAGCGACATGTGACATTATCTCTTTAATTAAATTTCGGGTCAAATTAGTCAATTATCTTTATTATTTGTTTAATTAAATGATAATTAAAATTAAATGGAAAATCTGTGTTTTTATATTTGGTAAACATTTATTATATTCAATTTTCATTAATGTTTGGAGATATTTTCAATGTGTAGGTTTTTCAATTATTCGATGGCACGTTATGGGTTGTAAATTCGACCTCATCACCATCGCCGGTGGCCACATGAGTACATTCGACTTCTCATGTTCTTCATAAAACTATTAATGAGCATCTTACCGTCCTAAGCCAATGTCGAGATGAAAGCATTCAGATTTGTTGGTCTTTTTTATTTTTGGTTTTGATTTTTGTTATTGGTTTTTCTCGGTCAATCGATGGATCTTCAAATTGAAAGTTGTTTATAATTTGAGTTTTATAATTTTGTAGTTGATTCATGAAATTATGTAGATGATTCATTAATGTATATTGTAGTTTATTCGTGGTTTTTTATAAATGAATAAACAACAGATTTTTTATTTAAAGCATCGGGTCATCGATAGGTTGCTGGGTTTTTTATGGGATTAGATGGAAATCCGTTGGGGACACATCATCATTTTAATGCATCATTGTGTTGATTTGGATACTAATGTTTTTGTGGATCAATTTTGGTGCATCATCAGTGTATTGTAGTATCAAGTTTGGTGTATCATTATCAGCGTTTTTGTTATATTATAGTATCAAGTTTAATGTATCATTGATGTTTTTGTTGTATTGTAGTATCAAGTTTAGTGTATCATCGATATCTTTGTTGTATTGTAGTGTCAAGTTTGATGTATTTTTAATTTTTATTTTAAGAAAGTAGTGGTCATATCGAAAAAATCATAATGTACGAATAATTTTTTTTAATAAAAAAAATCGTACGTAATTGTCACGTCACCAAATTACCTAGCTATGATAACAATTAACAAGTAAAATGGTCATATTAATATATATAGAAAAGGTTAGTGGTTTGTTCGGTTGAAAAAAGAAATTATAAACCAAAATAGTCATGAAAGTTCGGATTATTTTTTTGATAAATCCAAAAAAAAATTGTTGGGAAATTAAAAAATTCAAGTGAAGCTAATCATTTGCTTTTATGAGAAGATATAGTTATAGATTTTAAGATAGTTAGAAAACATATATATTTGTAGTTAGGAAACATACATATTTGTAGATACGATGCATAATTAATTCCTCATTTATTATTCTTTTTCTTTAAATCATAATTGATATTATATAATGACACAATTCAAAAAATGTCATTGCTTCTATGTGATATGGATATGTAGTATTTTGACTATTTTCCGTATAAAAATTTCATGTTATGTTCAAATTGAAACATCTATGGTTTTTATTTAGCGTTAATTGCAAGAAATAACAACCATCTATGAAAATTTTACGATTATAACAACCTACTCTAAATTTTTTCAATTATATTAACATACCTTTTAATTTCTCATTATTATAGCAAGCTATTTTAAGGTTTTTCAATAATAATGGTACCATGTCGAACCAATGTATAACTCTTCATTTATATCTATAACTTGTTGTGTTTTGAAAGTTTTTCTTCCCAAAAATAAACTATATATTCATATTTTAACTATAATATCATTCATTAATTTATATAAATTTTAGTAAAATTAAGAACCCGTGTGTTTACGATACTCGAGGATACCCGTGGACGACGGGTATGGGTGAAAAGTTAAACCCGTCAATGATACCCGCGGGTTCGGAAAAAACGCAAGCATTGGTAACGAGTAGGGCAGTATTCTTGTCCCTCGCCGGCAAGTGCCATTCATAATTTCATTCTGAGTTTTCTCACGTTTATGACACCAAACCGCATTTTAACTTATATATATGTGTGTATAGAGAGAGAGTGAGAGGACATAGATCATATGTGCATGTGTATTGAAGAACCAAATTAGATTAGCAAAAATGCAAAATAAAGAATTAATGTTAATCGAATCATATGTACGTAGAATAAAATTTGACTTGGTTTTTCGTGTGTAATTCGGTTCTTTTTTATCGTTTTGTCTATTTTTGTAACAAAAATGTTTCTATTCATTCTTAAAAAGTTTTGGATCAATAACAAAAGATAAATTTATGATAATTAAATTGAATCAGTGTTTTGACTATCCAGAATCACATAAGTAAGAACCATGAAAAGTTTAAGACAATAATAAGTGATCATGGGCGGATCCACTATATCTTTGTGATTAATTTTTTTTACGTAATTATTTATATAGTCTAAAAATTTTCGACCCCAATAATTTTTAAAGTTTGACTCTGATATCCTTTGTCTTTAGAATGAAAACTTATAAATTAAGGTACATGTTTCCTCCTTCTCTTATGCTTCATTTTATAAATTATAATGTCCAAGTGTTATAATATAGAATATTAGACTATCACTTTGTTAGTTGTTTAAATTTAACATTAAGTTATGTTATGATTAGTTTTGTCGTAAAATCTCGATTTATTAACATAAGTATCACAATGAAGTTTGTGAAATCAAATTTGTGCAATTTTATTGGTGGCCGGTGATTTTTTGAATAATTTGTTGCATTTCCATCATAGAAAACGACTTATGTGTCAATGGTAGAGACGATAAAATAATAACTCGTTCTAATAATATTTAAGCGTAGAGGGTAGTTATAGAATATAATTTGTTTTGATTTGTAACGAGTTATGACTAATGACATTATAGATTTTAAGTGTTCGCTTTATTATCTAATCAAGGTGGACCGATCTGAGTTTTGAAGGTATGAATTTTTTTGAAAGGCGGCAAAGACCCGTTCTTTGTAGCGTTGTTAAATTCTGACACCCATGAAAAACATCTTGGGTCCGTCACTGTAAGTGATGATTCAAAATCTTTAAATTGTTGATTCAAAATAATATATTTGAATATATGTGTATACACACGCATACATCCATATATAAAGTCGATATCATGTAAGAACAGTTTTTAACCATAAGAGCCTTTAAATACACAAATTCATATAGAAAAAGCATAATTTTTTAGACATATTTGTGAAAAAAATTCATATTAAATTTAATCATATAGAAAATGGATAAATTTTTAAACATTTTGTTAAACATTTATGTATTTTCTATATAAATTTGTGCATTTATGGTTCTTACGGTAAAAAAACATTCTTAATTAATTACCGGAGCTTGAGCTAAAATCATACTAATTAATATACTAAAATATAAAATAGTAATAACAAACCTTTGTCCGTGAATTTATACACAGTTAAATTACATTTACTCGTCCATTTTAATAAATCTCATTTTGAAGAATTTTTTTTAAAGGTTACCATAAATATAAATATCACAACAAATTTATAATAATATGTATTCTTATAACTAGTACTAGTAATTTAGTAGCATAAGATTAGATGTTAGTTTAACTTAGCTTTTTTAAATAGAAAAAAAAAAAAATACAAACTATTCTGGACAAAATAATTATATGGATTTTTATTTTAGATTAAAGATAAACGTTACTATTTTTTCCATAACAAATCAACATGTCACAGACCTATCAAACCCAAGCGTGATCAAAAGTCCAACTTGCATCCGGCCACGGTTTATTTTCCGTACTCACATAAAAACCTTCTGGTCTTACCAACCAATAACAATGTTGAGTACCAAATTTTGTTTTACTGCACCTATCCCAAGTGTGTGTATCATACACATTGAAAGCCGAATATCTTGGACCCCACCAGAATTCAGCATTAAAGAGTGTACTACCAGTCTCACAAAATGACCAATCGTAAATTCCATTAAAAGGAAGGATATGATTTCCAAGATCATCATCTTCTGATTTTACATGAATCACGATATTTTCATTGATGTCATTCACTATGAACAAATGCCATCTAGTAAGTAAAATACATTGGCTGTTGATAGAAGATGCAACTATATTAGGAACCGAAGATGATGAGACGAAGTATAAAAATAGAATGATCAAAAGATTACACATTATAAAATTTGAAGACCTTCAAAACAAGAAAACGCTTTTGCATGTTAATTTGTGTAAGGACTCTTACCCTCGATTTATAGGAGTTAGAAAAGACTATAGGAGGTATCATTAAGTAGAATTGAGCCATTGATTAAGTAATTGATGATTACACACACAAATAGAGTAATTAAGTAATTGCTTAAGTAATTAATTGATTAAGAATATATATATATATATATATATATATATATATATATATATATATATATATATATATATATATATATATATATATATATATATATATATATATATATATTTGGGTTCAAATGAGTACCACTAGTTTTGCGGAGTACCGGAGGTACCTCGTTTAAAATCATTTTTTTTGAATTTTTTTTCATAATCATGTTTAAATTAATAATATAAGACTACTTGCAAAAAATCACACATAAACACACACTAGAACTATGTGAAACGTGTGTGTTCACATGAACTGTACTGTTGTGAACGTGTGTTCACAACTAAGCATGTTCAAATGAATTTTTTCACGTTCACATAACTTTTAAGATGATAGAAAGTGTAAATGTATATAATTTTTTACGAATAGCCTTATATTATTTGTATCTAAATTAATATGAAAAAAAATTCAAAAAAAAAACTTTATTCCGGAGCAAGTTCACATCTGAAACCCGTGTGTTCACAGGTACTCACGGTACTCTGCATTTTTTAGGTACTCACACGAACCATATATATATATATATATATATGTATGTATGTATGTATGTATGTATGTATGTATGTATGTATGTATGTATGTATGTATGTATGTATGTATGTATGTATGTATGTATGTATGTATGTATGTATGTAAATTTATTTGTGCATTTTTAAAAACATTGATACGTTAGTGAATATATATATATTAATTTATTTGTAGATTCATCATCAATTGCTAGATTTCAAAAAACATTGATATGTTAAAAATTTTGATACATTAATTTATTTGTGCATTTTAGAGTGGTTCTCACGTTTTTACGGCATTGTAGGATTTTTACCGGAACCCAACTACACACACACACAGATATATATACATATATACATATATATATATATATATATATATATATATATATATATATATATATATATATATATATATATATATTGACACACACACACACACACACATATATATATATATATATATATATATATATATGTATATGTATAGAGGGAAGGTTCTTTTAAGAACCATAAATATTGTGAGAACTTAAGAACCATTTATAGCCTTTGAATTAATAGAATCAATGGTTGATATATTGGATGATAATTTTGTAATTATTTAAAACTTTGATAGTGGAGAATCTTGAAAAGATGTGAAAAAAGTATTTTTGGAAGAAAAATATCTGTTTTTTCTCATTCTCTCTCTTACTTTTTTTCATTTTCATTTTATTTTTCTTTCATTATAATTGATTTTTAATGTAAAAAAACATTTTTTATAAAATTTTTTTTTCTATATAGAAAATTATTTAATTACTAAAAAAATAACGTATTTTATATAGAAATATTATATGTCTATATAAAATATTTTTTTTCTTTATAGTATATGTTAACGAACATATTCTATGTACAATCTACGTAGAATGTCATGCATTCTACGTAGAATGACATGCAATCTACGTAGAATGTCGTGTAGAATGTTAAATATCATATATTTTACGTAGATTACCTGATAAAATATATCAAAAACACATTGAAGCAAAAAAAAAAAAGATTTCATTTAGACATTTTATCAAACACTTGATATGCAACTGATATAAAGTATATCAAAAAGACATCGAATAGTAATGTTAATCTACATAAAAAGATATAGAATTGTATAAAAAACATAAAAATATATGAAATATATACGAAACGTAACATTCTACATAGATTATGTGTGATTTTTTACAAGTAGTCTTGTATTATATTCTATTTAGATTATCATATAATCTACGTAGATTATCATGTAAAACATCCAATAACTATTACAATCATTATAAATCTAATATCTTACAAATAATTTTCATTATAAAACATGAAAAATGAATCTGTCATATTCTATGTAGAGTATCGACGAACATATTATATGTACAATCTACGTAAAATGTCATGCATTCTACATAGAATGACATTCAATCTACGTAGAATGACATTCAATCTACGTAGAATGACATGCAATCTACGTAGAATAACATGCAATCTACGTCGAATGGTATGCAATATACGTAGAATGTCATACAATCTACATAGAAAGACATGCAATCTACGTAGAATGTCGTGTAGAATGTCAATTGTCATATATTCTACGTAGATTACATGATAAAATATATCAAAAACACATTGAATAATAATGTTAATCTACATAAAAAGATATAGAAATGTATAAGAAACATAAATATATATTAAATATATAAGAAACATAACATTTTACATAGATTATGTGTGATTTTTTACAAGTAGTATTGTATGATATTCTATGTAAATTATCATGTAATCTACGTAGATTGTCATGTAATCAACATAGATAATCATGTAAAACATCTAATAACTATTACATTCATTATAAATCTAATATCTTACAAATAATTTTAATTATAAAACAAGGAATATGAATCTGTCCAATCTACGTAGATTGTACATAGAATATGTTCGTCGATACTCTACATAGAATGTCACGCAATCTACGTAGAATGACATTCAATCTACGTAGAATGGTATTCAATCTACGTAGAATGACATGCAATCTACATAGAATGACATGCAATCTACGTAGAGTATCGACAAACATATTCTATGTACAATGTACGTAGAATGTCATGCAATCTACGTAGAATGTCATGCAATCTACGTAGAATGGCATTCAATCTACATAGAATGGCATTCAATCTACGTAGAATGTCATGCAATCTACGTAGAATGTCATGTCGAATGTCAAGTATCATATATTTTACATAGCTTACATGATAAAATATACCAAAAACACATTGAATGTTAATGTACATCTACATAAAAAGATATAGATTTGTATAAGAAACATAAAAATATATGAAATATATAAGAAACATAACATTCTAAATAGATTATGTGTGATTTTTTGCAAGTAGTCTCGTATTATATATTCTACGTAGATTATCATGTAATCTACATAGATTATCATGTAAAACATCTAATAACTATTACATTCATATATATCTAATATTTTACAAATAATCTTATTATAAAACATTGAAAATGAATCTGTCATATTCTATGTAGAGTATCGACGAACATATTTTATGTACAATATACGTAGAATGTCATGCAATCTACGTAGAATGACATGCAATCTACGTAGAATGACATGCATTCTACGTAGAATGACATTCAATCTACGTAGAATGACATTCAATCTACGTAGAATGACATGCAATCTACATGAAATGTCATGCAATCTATGTAGAATGTCGTGTAAAATGTCAAATATCATATATTCTACATAGACTACATGATAAAATATATCAAAAACACATTGAAACAAAAAAAAAGAAGATTTCATTTAAACATTTTATCAAACACTTGGTATGCAACTGATATAAAATATACCAAAAATACATAGATTAAAACTGTTAATCTACGTAGAATAACATGCAATCTACGTAGAATGACATTCAATCTACGTAGAATGACATTCAATCTACGTAGAATGACATGCAATCTATGTAGAGTATCGACAAACATATTCAATGTACAATTTACATAGAATGACATTCAATCTACGTAGAACGACATTCAATCTACGTAGAATGACATGCAATCTACGTAGAATGTCAGGCAATCTATGTAGAATGTCGTGTAGAATGTCAAGTATCATATATTCTACGTAGATTAAATGATAAAATATACCAAAAACACATTGAAACAAAAAAAATAAGATTTCATTTAGACATTTTATCGAACACTTGGTATGAAACTGATATAAAATATATCAAAAACACAAAGAATAGTAATGTTAATCTACAAAAAGATATAGATGTATAATAAACATAAAAATATATGAAATATATAGAAGCATAACATTCTACATAGATTATGAATAGTAATGTTGATCTACATAAAAAGATATAGAATTATATAACATTCTATATAGACACATAATAAGTCTATATAGAATAAATTAATTTTTTATGATAATCTATATAGAATACATTAATTTTTTAGCAATTAAATAATTTTTTATGTAGAAATTTTTTTTTTATAAAAACTGTTTTTTTAATATTAAAATCAATTCTAATAAAAGAAAGAGAAAATGAAAATGAAAGAAAAAGTAAAAGAAAGAAAGTGAAAAAGAGATGCATACAATAAAAAAGGTGGAGAGAGAAAGATAATATTTTTTATTCCAAAAATACACTTTTGATCCAAGGGCTCTAAAAGGTTCCTAGGTTCTCACCATCTTTGAGGTTCTTAAAAGTACCTCTCCCTATATATATATATATATATATATATATATATATATATATATATATATATATATATATATATATATATATATATATATATATATATATATATATATATATATATCTGTGTGTGTGTGTGTGTGTGTGTGTGTATGGGTGAGTTCAATTAAAAATCTCTATGCACCTGAAAACTATGGAAACCTACGCATACCGTCCGATTTGGTGCATTTCATGAAAAACATGGTGGCATGATCTTAAATAAGGTGATGCATCAGCGGGATTTTGATGCATCACGCAGGAAATTTGATGCATCACGCGGGATTTTGATGCAGTTTGCGGGGAATTGGATGCATTTGAATCCGATGAATGTCGAAGCATCTCTTGAATCCGATGTTACATCGTGAAACCTTTATAACTGAAGCATCGATCTATTGAATGTGATGAATGTTTATCTGCAATTAATGTGTCTCTTGAATATGATGAATGATAGTTTGCAATTTTTCTTTTGACTCCGATGAATGTCGAAGCATCTCTTGAATTCGATGCACGTCGGTCCGCAATATATTTTTTGAATCCAATGAATCGTAGTCCGCAATATGTTTTTGTTACGTCATGAACTATTTGAATCATATATTCATATTGCAACCGTAACATCGTGTCCTTTGAATCCCGTGAATCATATGGTAGTTGCAGCATTGTATCATTTGAATATTCCATTTGAACCCATCGTTGCTTTTGACCGTTGAAGCTTTTAAATCTACGTTTGATCCCGTTGATGAAGTTTGGTGTTACATTTGAACATGTTGATGCTTTCAAGTGTGACCCGTTAAAGCTTGTGAATGTAACATATGAAACTGTTAATTATTTGAATGTTACGAGTGAACCCGTTGACACTTTATAATGTTACCCGCTGAAGCTTTTGAATGTTACGTTTGAACCGGTTGAGAGTTTTGAATATTACGTTCGAACCCGTTGAGGGTTCTGAATGTTACATTTGATTAGACCATAAATATAAATATCACAACAAATTTATAATAATATGTATTCTTATAACTAGTACTAGTAATTTAGTAGTATAAGATTAGATTTTAGTTTAAGTTAGCTTTTTTAAACAGAAAAAAAATACAAACTATTCTGGACAAAATTATTATATGGATTTTTAATTTAGAATAAAGATAAACGTTACCATTTTTTCCATAACAAATCAACATGTCACAAGCCTATCAAACCCAAGCGCGATCAAAATTCCAACTTGCATCCGGCCACGGTTTATTTTCCGTACTCACATAAAAACCTTCTGGTCTTACCAACCAATAACAATGTTGAGTACCAAATTTTATTTTACTGCACACATCCCAAATGTGTGAATCATACACATTGAAAGCCGAATATCTTGGACCCCACCAGAATTCAGCATTAAAGAGGGTACTAACTGTATCACAAAACGACCAATCGTAAATTCCATTAGAAGGAAGGATATGATTTCCAAGATCATCATCTTTTGATTTTACATGAATCATGATATTTTCATTGATGTCATTCACTATGAACAAATGCCATCTAGTAAGTAAAATGCATCGACTATTGATAGAAGATGCAACTATATTAGGAATCGAAGATGATGAGACGAAGTATAAAAATAGAATGACCAAAAGATTACACATTATAAAATTTGAAGACCTTCAAAACAAGTAAACACTTTTGCATGTTAATTTGTGTAAGGACTCTTACCCTCGATTTATAGGAGTTAGAAAAGACTATATAGGAGGTATCATTAAGTAGAATTGAGCCATTGATTTAGTAATTAATGATTACACACACATATAGAGTAATTAAGTAATTGCTTAAGTAATTAATTGATTAAGAATAAATCTATATATATATATATATATATATATATATATATATATATATATATATATATATATATATATATATATATATATATATATATATATATATATATATATAGGGGTGGGTTCAACGGAGAACCACTATGCACGTGAAAACCATGGAAACCTACGCAAACCGTCCGATTTGGTGCATTTAATGAAAAACGCGGTGGCATGATCGTAAATAAGGTGATGCATCACGCGGGATTTTGATGCATCATGCGGGAAATTTGATGCATCACGCGGGATTTTGATGCATCACGCGGGGAATTTGATGCATTTGTAGTGGTGCAGTGCGGTTTTCACAAGTTTTCAGGTGCATTGTGGTTTTCCATTGAACCTCCCTATGCATCGGGAACCAAATGGGAACCAAAAATGCATTGCTTGTTTACAAAGGGTGCATTAAGGGCATTTTGGGATTGCTTAATAATATATTGTTAAATTATAAAATTTAATTTAATATTTATCATTTATAAATAAAATGATCAACCACCTTCCCATAAATCCACGTTTAAATGTCGAAATGCATCACGATTTTGGTGATGCGTAATGATGGATCAAAGACGAGGATGAATATGGTCGAAATGCATCATGTTTGAAATTGAATTGAATGAAGATGCATCGTGTTTGAAGACGAATCCAATAAATTGGATGAAGATGCATCATGTTTGTTTAGATTCGGATAGCATATTTTCTGAATTAAAGCATCTTCCGATATTGCCCTTCCGAGCGCGAGAAGTTATGCACCCGTGCACCCATTTTCAAGTTAATTACCCTTTTGCCACTACAATCTGAACCATTAAAATTCAAGATCTAACGGTGCATACAGGTTCCCAAAGTGCACAATGCATACAGGTGCCCCATAGAACCTGACCCTATATATATATATATATATATATATATATATATATATATATATATATATATATATATATATATATATATATATATATATATATATATATATATATATATATATATATATATATATATATATATATATATATATATATATATATATATATATATATATATATATATATATATATATATATGTATGTATGTATGTATGTATGTATGTATGTATGTATGTATGTATGTATGTATGTAAATTTATTTGTGTAATTTTAAAAACATTGATACGTTAATGAATATATATATATATCAATTTATTTGTAGATTCATCATCAATTGTCAGATTTAAAAAAAAATTGATATGTTAAAAATTTTGATACATTAATTTATTTGTGCATTTTATAGTGGATCTCACGTTTTTACGGCACTGTAGGATTTTTTCTAGGAACCCAACTACCCACACACACACATATATATATATATATATATATATAGAGACACACACACAGATATATATATATACATATATATATATATATATATATATATATATATATATATATATATATATATATATATATATAGATCACGTGAGAAATGGTGAGAAGGAGGGTTTTGCATTGATATTGAATCAACAAACTATTGATTCATGATTATTGATTCATTATCAATACTTTTGAACCAAATATATTGATTCGAATCATCATTTACGGGCTAAAAATGATGATTCATTAATAATGCAATTTTCTACGGTCATGATGCACCAAAAATTTTATCCATGTTTTTTTGTGATCCGGGTTCGATATAATCAAATACATTTGATTCAACAATGTCTAAAATGAATCAATAATCATGAATCAATAGTTTGTTGATTCAATATCAATGCAAAAACCTCCTTCTCACCATTTCTCACTATAACATCCCTTCTCACGTGATCCAGAATCTATACATATATATATATATATATATATATATATATATATATATATATATATATATATATATATATGGAAAGATTAACTAGGTGCAGCGGATCGTACACTCTAAGAACCACTTTTTCTTCTAAGTCTTCCATCACCGCTTCACCTGTTTCATATATATATATATATATATATATATATATATATCTGGGTGAGTTCAATTAAAAATCTCTATGCACCTGAAAACTATGGAAACCTACGCATACCGTCCGATTTGGTGCATTTCATGAAAAACATGGTGGCATGATCGTAAATAAGGTGATGCATCACACGAGATTTTGATGCATCACGCGGGAAATTTGATGCATCACACGGGATTTTGATGCAGTTTGCGGGGAATTGGATGCATTTGAATCCGATGAATGTCGAAGCATCTCTTGAATCCGATGTTACGTCGTGAAACCTTTATAACTGAAGCATCTATTGAATGTGATGAATGTTTGTCTGCAATGTATCTTTTGAATCTGATGAATGGCAGTTTGCAATGTATCTTTTGAATCCTTTGAAACCGAAGCATCTCTTGAATTCGATGCACGTCGGTTCGCAATATATTTTTTGAATTCAATGAATGGTAGTCCGCAATGTGTTTTTGTTACGTCATGAACTATTTGAATCATAATGCAACCGTAACATCGTGTCCTTTGAATCCCGTGAATCATATGGTAGTTGCAGCATTGTATCATTTGAATATTCCATTTGAACCCATCATTGCAAAATTTGACCATTAAAGCTTTTATATCTACGTTTGATCCCGTTGATGAATTTTGGTGTTACGTTTGAACATGTTGATGCTTTCAAGTGTGACCCGTTAAAGCTTGTGAATGTAACATATGAAACTGTTAATTATTTTGAATGTTACGAGTGAACCCGTTGAAGCTTTTGAATGTTACGTTTGAACTGGTTGAGAGTTTTGAATATTACGTTTGAACCTGTTGAGGGTTCTGAATATTACGTTTGAACATGTAGACAATTTTGAATGTGATTCGTCAAAGCTTTTGAATGTAACGTATGAAACCGTTGATGATTTCTTATGTTACGTTTGAACGTGTTGATGGTTTTGAATATGCTTAATTTAGTGTAGAACTGTATAACCAATATCGTCCATAGATTAGATTAGATTAATTTAATGGTCCTGATTAAAACAATCAAGTTTGGAATTAGTGAAAATAAAAAATGGGATAATTACAAAATTAGCCATTTCTCACATGTTATTCACTTTTTAGCCACTTTATATACATTTTACCAAAATAGCCACACTTTAGTTTCCACATTTACGTGATAGCCACAATTTACGTGATTTGTACTTTTTTTCATTTTTTAAAGCATTACGTTACAAAAGGTGGTCTGGTCACGTAAATTGTTGTACTTTACGTGACCATTTTTGCTCCTTCCCCATGAATGTTTGGTGGGATGTCTTGTCACACTTTACGTTACCACATTTACGTGATAGCCACAATTTACGTGATTTGTACTTTTCTTTCATTATTAATGCATTACGTTACAAAAGGTGTTTGGTCACGTAAATTGTTGTACTTTTTATTTATATTTTAAAAGCTTATTCCTTCCCAAAAAAATGTAATCATTACTTTTAAAATTAAAAATTTAACTCTTTCCCTTATTTTACCTATTTACCATTTCGTGATCAGTCACGAAACCATCGACTCCGGCGACTTCTCGTCTTCTCCGACGCTCTTCTCCGGCGATTTGTCATCTTCTCCGACGACCACATATTTCCATATCCAACCAACAAGCCACATCACAACTCATGTGGCTTTTTGGTATTTTGATGGATTTTATTTAGTTATTTTGAAGGTGATAAAATTCCAGAAGAAGGAGGTCTAAGAGATGATGGTGCCCTTCGATATCAGTCTTTAGTTGACCTTTTAAGAGCAACGGTGGTGACCGGTCGAGGAGGAGGAGTTTCTTTCGTAAGATCCGTCAAAGTTTCGGATCTAGTAGCGATGGCAAGAGAGGCATCAAGCTTTCTTCTCCGGCGTGCCCTATTCTCCGGCTTTCTTCTCCGGCGCTTTACCCTCTTTTCCGACGAATATTTTGAAGACCATGGTTAAGCCTCACAAGCTTTCTTCTCCGGCACTTTACGCAGACTGCCGCTGCTGCCTGCTACCTGCCGCTGCTGCTTGCTACCTTCGTCTCTTTCGTCGGTTGAGTAAAAGGAAAAGCCAATGC
Source organism: Centrapalus pauciflorus (assembly GCA_020465985.1). Classification (NCBI taxonomy): domain Eukaryota; kingdom Viridiplantae; phylum Streptophyta; class Magnoliopsida; order Asterales; family Asteraceae; genus Centrapalus; species Centrapalus pauciflorus. The sequence continues at coordinate 644,323 of JAANYP010000722.1, read as the reverse complement.
TTTATTTAGGGGAAGGTAACTTTTTTGGTTGTTTAAAATAATAAATTGTGTATTTAACCTTAACAAGACATCCCACCAAACATTCATGGGGAAGGAGCAAAAATGGTCACGTAAAGTACAATAATTTACGTGACCAAACACCTTTTGTAACGTAATGCATTAAAAAATGAAAAAAGGTATAAATCATGTAAATTGTGGCTATCACGTAAATGTGGTAACGTAAAGTGTGTCTATTTTGGTAAAATGTATATAAAGTGGCTAAAAAGTGAATAAACATGTGAGAAATGACTATTTTTGTAATTATCCCAAAACAAATTTATATTAGTGATCTTTTAATTGTTGGTAAAAAAGGCAAAGATTGGAAATAACAAAAAGATTGACATTAACAAAATAAATATCTTTTTTCTTTAAATTAAAATAACATTAATATGATTAATTTTTAAATCAAAAAAATTATACCATAAAAACGAGAATTTTATACTTTTTAAAATGAGACCGATATATTTTTTTCGAAAAAACTTTTACGTGTTTATTTTTCGTAAAAAAAATTTTTACCCAGACCACGATGCAATATAACATGGAGAGATCATTCAATGTCGAAGGAACACTTGATATCGTATACTCAACGTCGAAGTAATACTATCAAAACTAGTAGTCAAAGTTTGTGGATTTTGTGACACCCTTGCCACATTAACCACCAATTACAATTCACCCAGGATTAATTACCAACAAACAGATAACATAATGATCTGATAGCTTAATTAGAGTGCGGAAGCAAAATACATAAATAAAAGTATTACAACTGAGTCTAACACCCTACGGTGCTACAAATGTTACACTTCTAAGTCTACCAACTCAAATTATTACATTATCCCAAATTCATTACAACAGAATTTTCATAAACCAAATACCAAAGTAAACGGTAGAAATCTTCAAATACTTCAATAGATTTCCTAGCTAGATGGTCCAGTTGTAGACTTCCCTTTTCCTGTAAAAATTCAACAACTAAAAGGTAAGCGAATGCTTAGTGAATACCAGATGATTTTTACACATTCTACAAATCTTTATAATGCCCCCAGAGTATCCGCGGTAACACATACCGTATACTCCACACGTATCCAAGATACGCAAACCTGAGCCGCAGCTCCTTCGAGCTGACACTCGGCATAAGAAAAACCAACCATCTGAGGCAAACATTACATCGGGGATGACTTACTGTCTATCCTGACCACAGAGGTGTCAAACTCTTGGTCATATAGCACAGTAACATCAGAGTACAGATGCGACCACGCAGGTCCATCGAGAGGATGCACAACAAATGAACGGACATGCAACAAATATGAATGTGCATCAACATAAACGCATGTTAGTAGAATGCCAAACGAACATGAAACAACAGGCCTCAGCAGGCAATGCAAACATAAAGCAGATGCAGACATGTTAAAAATCAAAGGTACTCACAGTGGGTGCGTTATTATCTTTATTCAAATTTTATTTCTCCTCGGGCTTTCAACCGGATCACAAAGTACCCCACTGTGGGTTAAACAACACCACAAGGGACCTGTTTCATTTCCATAATGAAAACATATTATCATTATATGTTCTTTAACAATTACCATCAACTTGTATAAAATAAAGTGCTATAACATTCGGAAACGTCATCCGAAACTCATTTTATATACCGATATTCAAGATGTTATTATTCCCAATTAACCCTCCATTATATGTCTTAATATGTTACAAAAGTTATCTCAAAAGTATGTTTAATGGTCCTTAAATTCGGGTCCTTAAAAACCAATCCGAATTTCACAAGAATAGCTTAGAACTCGCCGAGTAGGCTCAGGGAACTCGCCGAGTTCCTGTCCGAATTTCGGACCCTTAGTTGAATTTCGGACACATCCGGATTGGGTTGACCCATCCGAATTCGGACCCTCCGAGTTCGGTTCTTAATTTGATTTCGATCCTTATCCAAATTTCGGGTCTCATCCGAATTCGGGTTCCAACCGAATTCGGATCCAACACTTATGAATTTTTATGAAGATTTATTCATCTGTTCTTGAGTACTCGCCGAGTTCCTCATGAACTCGCCGAGTTCACTAGCAGGTTTTCATATCACAGCTACGGGTTTTGCACTAAAATTTCCATAAATTCATTCCTATCAACATGCAATCCAAAATAATACTATACTAACATGTATTGAACGTTTCTACATCATTTTTCACATCAATAACATTCTAATTCGTCCAGATTGGATCAAAATTGAAGAAAAACCTCAAGAACACTAAAAACTTACAAAAATTAAGATTTCTAACCTTTTAGGACGAATTATCCAACGATTCTTGTTTCTGGAGCTTCAGTGATGCTCAATTGATGATTTCCAACTAATATTACATACATGCATCAACAATTTCTCAATTTATAAATCCGAATCTTGAATTTTAAAACTTCCAAATAAACCCCAAATTGAGATATAATGTTTCTTACCTTAATTCCTTTGATTTCTTGTTAATATTCAGATCAAATCCACGAATTTGGTTCCTCAAATTCGAATTTCAGTAGAGATTTAGAGAGAGATGGAGAGAATTCTTGTAAGTTTGAATGATGAAATGAAATGAAAGACACTAAAGAGTCTTTTATTCAAAAGTTTCGGCTATTGACACTTTTAGCCCCTCGACTTGTCCAGTTCCATTAAATACTGATTTTCATCATTATTTTCAACATCACCAACTTTTAACAATTATACTTAATAACTAAAATTTAAATTCTTAAATTTCTTAATTTCTTAAAATAACAACTAACTTCCAAATATCCAGATACATAAACATTTTTAATAATTTAACTTAATACAAAAATTCATCTAATTATCCAATTACAATAATTTAAATCCAAGGATGTTACAGATTTAACGAGAACAGTCATTATATTTTTTTTTTGAAAATTTTTTTACGTGTTTATTTTTCGTAAATTTTTTTTACCCAGACGACCATTCAATATATTATATCGAGATCATTCAATGTCGAATTACAGTTTCTATCACACATTCAACGTCGAATTAATACTATATATCATATATATGCAACACTGCATGTACATTCGATATTAAAGGAGTCAAAATGGTCAAAGTAGACAGTCAAACTTGGTGGGCTACTATTAATTCAATGTTAATTGCATAATTACCATCTTATCTCTAGTGTTATATTATAATCTAATAGTTTAGATTGGTTATGTAGTTCTACAGTAAATTAAGGTTCTGCAATGATCCCAACCATATATATATATATATATATATATATATATATATATATATATATATATATATATATATATATATATATATATATATATATATAGGGGTGGGTTCAACGGAAAACCACTATGCAAGTGAAAACTATGGAAACCTACACATACCGTCTGATTTGGTGCATTTCATGAAAAACGCGGTGACATGATCGTAAATATGGTGATGCATCACGCGGGATTTTGATGCATCACACGGGAAATTTGATGCATCACACGAGATTTTAATGCATCACGCGGGGAATTTGATGCATTTGTGGTGGTGCAGTGCGGTTTTCACAAGTTTTCAGGTGCATTGTGGTTTTCCATTGAACCCCTCTATATATATATATATATATATATATATATATATATATATATATATATATATATATATATATATATATATATATATATATATATATAGTTATAAAAGGACAATTATGGATGCATAATTTTTGGTCTTTTACCAAGTTGAGAAGCAATTAAAAATAGTAGGAGTGAGTGATGTGCATAGTAATTCTTGTCTCCAAGTTTGTATCTATAAAAGGGCATGCATGGTTGTATTGTCAAGAGGTAGAGAAAGAAGGTGAACACACATATATATCAAATTTGCAAGTGTTGTTGATTTCTTGATATCTGAATTCTGTTAAATTATAACACGTTATCAGCACGAGGAGCTCAATATCTCAACCAAATCAAGAATCACCATTCACTCAAGGTATGAAATAAATTGAAAACAAAATATATGGTTAAATACCATAATTAACAACTAAATGACTACATATTGGATAGAAGGACTACTAACGTTTACTAAACTTTTATTTATATATACTAACATTTATTCTTATTCTTATTACTAACATTAATGGAAGGCTAAGCCTCCTACTTATTTATGTTAACTAACATCTATTTATTGTTACTAACATTTACTTTCCGCAACTAACATTTATTTATGCAATCTAACATTTATTTATGTATACTAACTTTTATTTATGCAATCTAACATTCTAACATTTATGCTTACTAGCATTAATTCTGTTACTAACATTTATTTATGCATTGGTTTATTAATGTGTACTAACATCTATTTATGTTTATTAATTTTTTTTTTCTGATTCATATTTTATAAATTGTTTTATGCACAAACAATATTAATAATTTATACTCTAATAATTATTTTACACTAAATTTATCTTTTAATCTTTTTATAATTTTTCTTTACAACGGCTACATAACCGTTACAACGGTCAAAAATTCGACCGTTTCGATGGCTTGGTTTTTCCCTATAAATACCACAACACTAAACCTCATTATTTCAAAAAATCGTTCTTCTTCTTGTTTGAAAATTTTTTTCTTAACTGATTGAAGAATGAAGATGCCTCTCTCGTTTTTAATTTTCCTTATTGTAATACTCTCAATACTTTTATACTCTTTGCTACAACTTTCATTCGATGAGATGTACCCTTTTCTAATTATATTTTCATTTACGATTCTTCCATTGTTATGTGTTGCGATATTGATTGAAATAAATTAATGCTAATTTATGTTGTTAAATATTTTTGTTGATAGTTATAAAATGGCAAACCTTGTAAAGCTTGAATTTGCTGCACTAGACGTTAACGGGAAGAACTACATGTCATGGACAATTGATGTAAAAATGCATCTTGAATCCATGGGAATCTTGGAAACTATAAGTGAGAAAAATAATTGTTCCTCACAAGAAAATGCAAAATCAAATGTGTTTCTACGTAAGCATATTGATGATATGCTAAAATTTGAATATTTGAACACAAATGATCCAAGCATTCTATGGAAAGATTTGAAAGAAAGGTTTGATCATCAAAGGGAAGTTTTACTTCCAGCTGCCAGAGATGAGTGGAGAAATTTAAAGGTTCCAAGACTTTAAAAAGGTTAATGAGTATACATCAGCTTTGTTCAGGATATGTTCACAGTTAAGATTTTGTGGACAAACTGTTACTGATGCAGACATGTTGGAGAAAACTTACTGTAACAACCTAATTTTTTTGATCTAGTCGTAAATTCAGTAATATTTTTTGAGTCGATAATGTAATAATATTACATTATGTGAATTATAATTAAGTAATGAAATATTTAATTAAATTATATAAAATTTATATTTATGAATTAATAAATTATTAAAGAAAATTAAATAAAAGAGATATAATATACAACAATGAAAGAGGGTTAGCCAGCAAATATAACTAGATGACGTATATAAACGTGGATTATAAACAAAATTCAGATTCTGTCTCTCTCTCTAACTCTCTCTCTCTAACTTTCTCTCTCTACTCTCTCTCTACCTTCTCTCTAAAATTTCTCCTAAACCGACCGTCCGATTATCAAGATATATATACTGTTAGGAAGATCTCGGAGAATACTACGCGAATATACTAGTTCCTGCGTGAATCCGTACGAATTCGAGGTAAGAATTTATATTTTTACGTTTTTATATATATTCCGGTATTTTCGAATCTATTAATATTATGAAATCTAAAGCTATTTCTATGGAAATTAACTAGAATAAGTATAATATAATCGAACATAGGCTTAATATTGATCATAATTGTGATTTATGCCTTAGAAATTCATGTTTTAGAGTTGTAAAAATGATCAGATTCGAGAACATTAAGAACAGATTCGAAAATACATAGAACAGACTCGAAATGGAATTAGATTTGAAATATACTCGAATCTAACCATTAGATTCGAAAAATACCTAGATTCGAAGACCTTGCATAGAATCGAACTCATACACCCTCGAGTCTAGGTGATTAGATTCGAGACACACACACAATTCGAGTTTGGATGATTAGATTCGAATGGTGTAAACCAATAGATTCGAAATCTATGCATATGAGGATGTGTTCGAATCTAATCTATGTCATTCGAATCTAGCCCAAATAGATTCGAATTCAGCATTTCTCGAATCTATCCCTTTTAATTCAAAGTCTGATTTTGTTCCTAGCCTAAGATTAAGTTATTAAACAACCTATTATAATTAAAAGTATAATCTGGTTATGATAAAACTCACAAATTCTATATATACATATATATATATGTACCGACCTTTTTAGAATATTAATAAAACAAAGAATGAGTTATGAACGAACAAGTTATCAGAATCAGATAAAATAAAAATTTAAAGATAAAAGGTGATGATATTAATATGATTTGATATGATATATTTTGGACAGGTTCAGTGAAATTCTGAACATAAAGACAAAGGTTTTAAAAGATTTAAAGCGGGTCAGAGAATTGATTTACAGATTACAGATTGACAAAGATAAAATCCTGAGATAACTCAGGTGGCAGATTCTTATATCTGTTTGACCAAGACCCAGAACTGTGAGTTATAGATATTCAGATTGAACATGCATAGATCCGATTGAGATATATTGTTGTTGATAGATTTATTGACATTCATTTATCAGCTGGATTGAGACCTGTGCACACCATGGATGGGTGTTGCCCAGTGGATCATGATAGCTATTTGACTATCTTTTCATATTGCATTTAATATTGCTTCAGACTTTGCTTTATGATTCATTGCTATCATGACTGCTAAAGACATATGCTTACATCATTGATCAGACATTTGATAGATTGATTCAGCTTGACTAGCCCTTATGGTCTATTGTTCTAGACCCGGCTATTTCGCCAGTTCTTATGAACTTGGTAATGACCTCCGATGTTCCGCCATATTGACTTACTGGTAGCTAGCCCAGTATGTGGCTGATCCCCACGATTTAAGCGTGAGTGTGGCTTGAACATCATCCGATTCTATGATTCTATATCTCAATCATGAGGGCTGTAGCGGCAGCCAAGACATATCACGCTTAGATTTATGACTCCGCTTGACACGCATGTTAATATTGAAAATCTATAAACTCACTAAGCGTTGCTTACAGATGTTGCATTATAATTTTTCAGGAAAAAGCAAAGGAAAGTCACCTGCCGGACCTAGTTCTTAGGTCTTACACGCTCAAGACAGAAGTTTCATAGACCTCTACTCAACGATCTCATTTTGGTACTAATTGGATGATGATGTTATGGTGATCTGGGTAGATTTATTTTGATAATATGATGACATGAATTAGATTAGACTTGTGCCCTTTATAAGTTTAATTTAAAAACTTAATCTGTATTAAACTTAAATCTTAATAGCTTGTACTGTAATTTAATTTTCCGCATTATAATTACTCTATCTTAGTATGATTGATATCGTATTGCATGATGTGGGACCTTGACTGGTGAGAACTGCCCCGTAAGGGGTGGTCTTCACAGGATGGTATCAGAGCCCATAGTTTGAGTGAATCAAGTATTACGTGAGTATACTTGGTCTCAAACTGAAGCAATACATATGTATCAATCATTTAGGTGGTTTGAACTGAGATAGGATGTACAGACTATTAGGATGGGAAAAAGGGTACCTAGATCTAAGTCTATAAACTGATAGTTAATTGATTTTAATTTTCAGTAGAAGATGTCAGGATCAGGATCAGGTGACATACCAAGCAACATGACCCCACAACAAATGTTTGAGATGATGCAACAATTACTAGCACAACACTCAGAACAACAGAATAAGATTATGCAAGAACAGTTTCAGGCCAGAGATGAGGCCGAAGCTAAAAGACGTAATGATAAGAAAAATAAGCGAAAAGATAAGCAAGTCCAGAATGAAGAATCTGATTCTGATAATTCAAATCCAGAAACCCAAATAGCTCAGCCAAAAGGCTGCAAATTCAAAGATTTTAAAGCCAGCGGTGCCCTGAATTTCGAGGGTACTGTTGATCCGATCCAGGCGATGGATTGGATCAGTCATACGGAAGAAATTTTTAGAATCTCTGACTGTTTAGATGCTAAGAAAGTGAGCTACGCGTCTGCGTTGTTTGTTGGAGCTGCACGTGCCTGGTGGAAAACCCAGCGAAGTATCTATGGTGAGGAGGTGATTCAGACTTTAGAATGGGAGCAGTTTCTTGAAATGTTCAATGCAAAGTACTGTCCGGTCGACCAGCGAGATAAAATGGAAGTACAACTGATGCAGCTGACTCAGGGAACGAAGACAGTCGACGAATACGAGCACGAGTTTTCGCGATTATGCGGTTATTCTTCATACCAAGTTGCTACCGAAGAAAGAAAGATGAATAGATTCCGGGTAGGACTCAATCCTAGATACAGACATCCCATGAGCGCGATCAAATACAAGAGTTACTTGGAAATGGTAGAAGCGGCTAGACAAATCGAACGAGGTTACTTAGAATACGGCGATCAGCTACACGCTCCGTCTACTAACCCGATGAATCCGTCTCCTCCAAAGAAACAGCGATTTGGCAGATTCTTTAAGCCAAATAAATCTCAGACTCAGCAATCCTATCAGCATAGTTCACAACCGAAAGCGCAAGCCTACTCACTGACAAACGAGCCACGATTCTGCAAAAGATGCAGAAAGTCTCACATGGGACTATGTAATCCGGATGACGTTACTTGCTTCGCGTGCAACATGATTGGTCATAGTAGTGAAGAATGTCCACAGCAGGGACGTGGATGTGCAAAATGTGGAAAAAGGGGGCACTTTATGTATCAGTGTCGTAGCGGACCACGTTATCAGCCACAGTCATCAGCTGAAGGGTCGACAGTTAAAAGTTCTGCTGCAACACCAACTGCAAGGACACGTGCGTTCCAAATAACGGCTGAAGAGGCGAGAGAAACACCTGACGTAGTCACCGGTACGTTTCTGTTAAATACAATACCTGCTCGTGTGCTATTTGATTCTGGCGCTAGTCGTTCCTTCATATCGACTTCTTTTGCATCAAGATTATCTAAGTCCCCATCGAAGCTTCCTTTTGTACTTGACATTGAGACAGCCAGTAACAGCTATGTTATGGCTGATTCTGTATATCGAAACTGCACACTACTTGTTGATAACATCGTATTCAATCTCGACCTCATCCCGATTCCTTTAAAAGAATTTGATGTCATCATCGGCATGGATTGGCTAATGAACAACGAGGCCACAATTATCTGCAACCGACGAGTAATCAGAATCAAATCTTCAGACGGCCGAGTACTTGAGATCAAGGGCGAGAAGCGGAAAGGTGCGCATTGCTTTATATCTGTAGAAAGGGCTCACAAATACTTGTCTAAAGGTCACGAATCTTACCTTTGTTATACTTTATCTGAGTCCAGTTCTGAAAAGAAATCATTATCTGATATTCCTATCGTCTGTGAGTTCCCAGACGTATTTCCTGACGATATTTCCGGAGTGCCACCGGAACGACAAGTCGAGTTCAGTATTGACTTGGTTCCTGGTGCGGCTCCTATCGCAAAAGCTCCATACAGACTTGCACCTGCAGAAATGCAGGAAATGTCAAAGCAACTGCAAGAGCTGTTGGAGAAGGGGTTTATCCGACCGAGTTCTTCTCCGTGGGGTGCACCAGTACTATTTGTTAAAAAGAAAGACGGAACTTTCCGTATGTGCATCGACTACCGCGAGTTGAACAAGGTTACAATAAAGAATAAGTATCCTCTGCCCAGAATCGATGATCTGTTTGATCAGTTACAAGGAGCCAGTTACTTTTCGAAAATAGATCTCCGATCTGGGTATCATCAGTTAAAAGTCAGGGAAGAAGATGTTCCAAAGACAGCTTTCCGTACGAGATACGGTCATTACGAATTTCTCGTGATGCCGTTCGGCTTGACAAATGCACCAGCGGCATTCATGGATCTCATGAATCGCGTGTGCAGACCAATGTTGGATAAATCAGTTATCGTGTTCATAGACGATATTCTGATTTACTCCAAAACGGAGGCTGATCATTCTATTCATCTGCGGCAATTGCTAGAGTTATTAAGAAAAGAAAGACTCTATGCAAAGTTTTTTAAGTGCGAATTCTGGCTCAGACAGGTATAATATCTATTATATAAGTCTTGAGCTGTTTCCTTAACTATTCTATGATTCACCTCAGAATTTGAATTTCTATCTTAATTCTTATAGATCCAGTTCCTTGGCCATGTTGTTTCTGGCGAAGGAATTTCCGTTGATCCTTCAAAAGTCGAGGCTGTTCAGAAGTGGCAAACACCTCGCAATGCCTCAGAGATAAGAAGTTTCCTTGGATTGGCCGGTTATTATCGGCGATTCATAAAGGACTTCTCAAAGATTGCTGTGCCGCTTACAATGCTAACACGAAAGAATACTCCTTTCGTTTGGACCGATAAACAGCAAGAGGCATTCGATATTCTGAAGCAAAAATTAATTCAAGCGCCGATCCTAGCCTTGCCAGAAGGTAATGATGATTTTGTTGTTTACAGTGACGCTTCTGGTACTGGCTTAGGATGTGTTCTTATGCAAAGGGGAAAAGTAATTGCCTACGCTTCAAGGCAATTAAAAGATTACGAGAAAAGTGCACCAACTCATGATCTTGAGTTGGCTGCCGTTACCTTTGCTTTGAAAATCTGGCGTCACTATCTATATGGGACTCGGTGTCAGCTCTACACCGATCACAAGAGTCTCAAACATCTTTTCACTCAAAAAGATCTGAATATGAAGCAGCGTCGATCCTTGGAGCTTATCAAGGATTATGATTGCGAGATCTTATATCATCCCGGCAAAGCAAATGTTGTCGCGGATGCATTGAGTAGAAAAGTGTATCCTGAAAAGTGCTGTTATGCCCTAACTCCAGTTATATTCTCTTCTGATCTTATTGAAGATATTCGAGTTGCTCAAACTGAAGCGCTAAAAGAAGAAAACATAGATTCTGAAAATCTAAAAGGGCAATTACAATTTCTAACTCTGAACCATTTGGGACTTCACTGTCTCAAGGGAAACCGAATCTGGGTTCCTAAGTATGGTTCAATCCGTAGCACTCTTCTATCCGAAGCTCATCAGTCCAAGTTATCTGTTCATCCTGGCAGCTCAAAGATGTACTTTGATCTAAAAGCTGACTACTGGTGGCCAGGAATGAAGAAAGATATCGGTAAATGTGTTGAAAGCTGCAGAGTCTGTCAGATGGTTAAGGCAGAACATCAGAAACCCTTCGGGGATATGCAACCACTGCCAGTTCCTGAATGGAAGTGGGAGCATATAACAATGGACTTCATTACGAAGCTGCCAAAGACCAAAAGACAGCACGACTCTATCTGGGTAGTCGTTGATCGTTTAACTAAATCAGCACATTTCATTCCAATGAAAGAAACATATTCCCTCGATAGATTGGCACAGATATACATCTCTGAAATTATTTCTCGTCACGGTGTGCCAAAGTCTATTGTATCTGACCGTGATAGTCGCTTCACATCCAGATTCTGGCAAGCACTACAAGAAGGGATGGGTACTCGGATTTCTATGAGTACTGCTTATCATCCAAATGCAGATGGCCAGAGTGAGCGTACTATCTTAACTCTAGAAGATATGCTTCGTGCCTGCATTCTTGATCTAGGTGGTAACTGGGATGACCACTTGCCGTTGGTCGAATTCTCATATAATAACAGTTATCATTCAACGATCAAGATGGCTCCTTTTGAAGCTTTGTACGGAAGAAAGTGCAGAACTCCTACCTGTTGGCGTGAAACAGGCGAATCGCCAATAGCAGGACCTGCCCTTCTACAGTTGACTCACGAGAAGATTCAACTTGTTAGAAGGAATATTCTGGAAGCTCAAAGCAGGCAGAAGTCATATTATGACAATCGGCATAGATCAATCAGTTTTGCAGTTAACGATTGGGTGATGCTGAAAGTATCCCCAATGAAAAATGTGGTGCGGTTCATTAAAAGAAACAAGCTAGCTCCAAGATTTATTGGTCCGTTCAAAATTGTGGAAAAGATTGGAAATCAATCTTATCGTCTTGAACTACCGGCTGACTTAGCTGGAATACATTCTGTATTTCATGTCAGTCATCTGAGAAAGAGTTTAGCTGACGAAAGGGAAGTTCAGATACCACATGTTAACCTGCAGATTGATGAGAAGCTTCGCGTGGTTGAAGAGCCAGAACGTATTCTGGACTCGAAGACCAAAAAGCTTCGGAATAAAGAGATACAGATGGTGCTCGTCCAGTGGAAACATCACAAAGGTTCGCATCAGTCTTGGGAATCGAGAGATGTTATGAAAGCTACTTATCCCAGTCTGTTCGAACGTAGCTAACTTCGGGGACGAAGTTTGTGCGTGGTGGAGCCCATTCTGTAACAACCTAATTTTTTTGATCTAGTCGTAAATTCAGTAATATTTTTGAGTCGATAATGTAATAATATTACATTATGTGAATTATAATTAAGTAATGAAATATTTAATTAAATTATATAAAATTTATATTTATGAATTAATAAATTATTAAAGAAAATTAAATAAAAGAGATATAATATACAACAATGAAAGAGGGTTAGCCAGCAAATATAACTAGATGACGTATATAAACGTGGATTATAAACAAAATTCAGATTCTGTCTCTCTCTCTAACTCTCTCTCTCTAACTTTCTCTCTCTACTCTCTCTCTACCTTCTCTCTAAAATTTCTCCTAAACCGACCGTCCGATTATCAAGATATATATACTGTTAGGAAGATCTCGGAGAATACTACGCGAATATACTAGTTCCTGCGTGAATCCATACGAATTGAGGTAAGATTTTATATTTTTACGTTTTATATATATACGGTATTCTCGAATCTGTTAAGTTTTATGAAATTTAAAGCTATTTTTATGGAATTTAACTAGAATAAGTATAATATAATCGAGCATAGGATTAATATTGATCATATTTGTGATTTATGCCTTAGAAATTCATGTTTTAGAGTTGCAAATATGATCAGATTCGAGAACATTATGATCAGATTCGAAAATGCATAGAACAGACTCGAAATGAAACTAGATTTGAAATATACTCAAATCTAACCATTAGATTCGAAAATGCCTAGATTCGAAGACCATGCATAGAATCGAACTCATACACCTTCGAGTCTAGGTGATTAGATTCGAGACACACACCCACACAATTCAAGTTTAGATGATTAGATTCGAATGGTGTAAGCCAATAGATTCGAAATCTATGCATGAGTAGGTGTGGTTCGAATCTAAGCAAACAGATTCGAAGCATGCATGTGTTGGAAGGGTTCGAATCTAAATTCGAATCTAAATTCGAAACTATTCCTTTTAATTCAAAATCTGATTTTGTTCCAAGCCTAAGATGATATATGAACGAACAAGTTATCAGAATCAGATAAAATAAAGATTTTAACGACTAAAGAGATGATGATTATGATATGATAATTCTGGACAGGTTCAGTGAAATTCTGAACATAAAGACAAAGGTTTTAAAAGATTTAAAGCGGGCCAGAGAATTGATTTACAGATTACAGATTGACAAAGATAAAATCCTGAGATAACTCAGGTGGCAGATTCATATATCTGTTTGACCAAGACCAGACCTGTGAGTTATAGATATTCAGATTGAACATGCATAGATCCGATTGAGATATATTGTTGTTGATAGATTTATTGACATTCATTTATCAGCTGGATTGAGACCTGTGCACACCATGGATGGGTGTTGCCCAGTGGATCATGATAGCTATTTGACTATCTTTTCATATTGCATTTAATATTGCTTCAGACTTTGCTTTATGATTCATTGCTATCATGACTGCTAAAGACATATGCTTACATCATTGATCAGACATTTGATAGATTGATTCAGCGTGACTAGCCCTTATGGTCTATTATTCTAGACCCGGCTATTTCGCCAGTTCTTATGAACTTGGTAATGACCTCCGATGTTCCGCCATATTGACTTACTGGTAGCTAGCCCAGTATGTGGCTGATCCCCACGATTTAAGCGTGAGTGTGGCTTGAACATCATCCGATTCTATGATTCTATATCTCAATCATGAGGGCTGTAGCGGCAGCCAAGACATATCACGCTTAGATTTATGACTCCGCTTGACACGCATGTTAATATTGAAAATCTATAAACTCACTAAGCTTTGCTTACAGATGTTGCTTTAATATTTTACAGGAAAAAGCAAAGGAAAGTCACCTGCCGGACCTAGTTCTTAGGTCTTACACGATCAAGACAGAAGTATCATAGACCTCTACTCAGCGAACTCATTTTGGTACTAATTGGATGATGATGTTATGGTGATCTGGGTAGATTTATTTTGATAATATGATGACATGAATTAGATTAGACTTGTGCCCTTTATAAGTTTAATTTAAAAACTTAATCTGTATTAAACTTAAATCTTAATAGCTTGTACTGTAATTTAATTTTCCGCATTATAATTACTCTATCTTAGTTATGATTGATATCGTATTGCATGATGTGGGACCTAGACTGGTGAGAACTGCCCCGTAAGGGGTGGTCTTCACACTTACTCCACGTTTCATGCGTCAAACATTACTCTGCAACAACAATATCGCATGCAGAAATTTACAAGATATTCTGAACTCAATTCAGTCCTTCTTGTTGCTGAACAAAATAATGAGCTTCTGATGAAAAATCATCAGTCTCGTCCTACAGGATCAGTAGCGTTTCCTGAAGCAAATGCTACGAATAAAAGTGATCCTAAAAATAATACACATGGACAAGGACGAGGGCGAGGATTTGGCCGTGGACGAGGCCGCGGTCGTGGCTATAATAAAAACCATAATTATAAGAATAATCATGGCTATGGTTACAACTATAAATATGGAAAAAGTCATTCTCGGGGCCGTGGACGTGGACATGGACATGGTTATAACAATGCTCCACGAGATAATAAATCTCAATCACATGGAAAATCCAAGAACAATGAAGCAAAAACTAATACTTCTCAGGGTCCTGAAGATCCTTGCTTCAGATGCGGAATGATAGGCCACTGGTCAAGAACTTGTTGAACAGCACCACATCTTTGTCAGCTGTATTAAGATTCTCTTAAAGGAAAAGAGAAAGAAGTAAATTTTAATGATCTCCCTAATGATTCGGTACCTGAACTAAATGCTTCAGATTTCTTTGATGATTTAGATATATAATAGTGTGACTATGTTTCATTTTCTAGATATGTATTATTTCATCTTATCATGTAATGCACTTCCTAATCTTATTAATAATATAACATATTTCTACTTAACAATTTTTATCTTACATAATCATTAATTTATTATTTTTCTTATTTATTTTTTTGAAGTTTAAAATGAATTTCATCGAAGAACTGCATGAAGCAAACTTTGGAGATATCTGTATACCAGACAGTGGTGCCACACACACAATTCTTAAAACGAAGAAATATTTTTCTGAACTAAAGCCAACTAAAGCAACCATACATACCATTTCAGGTCCTGTAGATCTAATTGAAGGAACCGGAAAGGCTCATTTTATATTACCAAATGGTACAAAGTTTTTAATAAATAATGCTCTATTTTCTCCAAAATCTAAAAGAAATTTATAGAGTTTCAATGACATACACCGAAATGGATACGGTACTCAGACTGTGACAATAGAGAATAAGAAATTTATGCATATTACCGATAAAAACCATGTACTGGAAAAACTGCCAACACTCAATTCTGGTTTGCATTATACATATATAAGTATGGTTGAATCCAACATGGTAGTAAAAGAAAAATATTGTGATCCTGGAGTTTTGAGTTTGTGGCATGACAGATTAGGCCATCCAGGAACAACCATGATGCAAAGAATAATTGAAGGTACCAATGGACATCCACTAAAAAGCCTGAAGATCTCTCAAACAGGTAACTTGGCTCCATGTACATCTTGTTCTCTTGGAAAACTTATTGTGAAACATTCACCAACAAAAATTGAAAAGGAAAATCCTATGTTTCTTGAAAGAATTCAAGGTGATATACGTGGACCATTTCATCCACCATGTGGACCTTTCAGATACTTCATGGTATTAATAGATGCATCAAGTCGATGGTCTCACGTTTGTTTATTATCGACTCGTAATGTTGCATTTGCAAAATTTCTGGCTCAGATCATTAAATTAAGGGCGCATTTTCCTGATTATACCATTAAAAGGGTGAGACTTGATAATGCTGGTGAATTTACGTCTCAAGGTTTTAATGACTATTGCATGTCTGTTGGAATTAGTGTTGAACATCCAGTTGCTCATGTTCATACACAAAATGGTTTAGCTGAATCATTAATTAAACGTCTTCAGCTAATAGCTAGACCATTAATAATGAAAACAAAACTCCCTCTTTCTGTCTGGGGACATGCAATTTTACATGCTGCATCACTGATTCGTCTAAGACCAAGTGCATATCATAAATTTCTCCTCTACAACTTGCTTTTGGTCAAGAACCAAACATTTCCCATCTTCGAATTTTTGGGTGCGCAGTATATGTTCCTATTGCACCACCACAACGTACAAAAATGGGTCCTCAAAGAAGATTGGGTATATATGTAGGGTATGAAACACCCTCTATAATAAGATATCTTGAACCACTAACAGGTGATGTTTTCACAGCAAGGTTTGCTGATTGTCATTTCAATGAGACAATTTTCCCAGCATTAGGGGGAGAAAAGAAAAACAAAGAAAAAGATGTTTCATGGTGTGAACCATCATTGATTCATCTTGATCCTCGGACAAAACAATGTGAACTAGAAGTTCAGAAAATAATGCATTTGCAAGAAATTGCAAATCAACTGCCTGATGCATTTACTGATTCTAAAAGAGTGACTAAATCATATATGCCAGCAGCTAATGCACCTGCTCGAATTGAAATTCCAAGCGAGCAAATTGATGACAAAGTCACTCAAGAATCAAAGGCTCGCCTGAAGCGTGGAAGACCGTTTGGTTCCAAGGATAAGAATCCTAGAAAAAGAAAGAGCTCTGAAAATACAATTGATAATGAGAAAGGTGTTCCTGGAGAAACACAAAATAATAATATCTCCAAAGAAGGAGAAATTGATGATACTAATACAGAGATTGCAATCAATTATGTCCATACAAATATTATATGGAACAGATCTGAAATGAAAGATATTGATGAAAGGTTTTCTTTTGCTATTGCATATGATATTATTAATGGAAGTGATGATCTAGAACCAAAGTCTTTTATTGAATGTCAAAATAGACATGATTGGGATAAATGGAAAGAAGCTATGCAAGCTGAATTAGATTCTTTAAACAAACGAAAGGTTTTTGGATCCATTATCCTCACGCCTGAAGCCGTGAAACCTGTAGGATACAAATGGGTATTCATACGAAAGAGAAATGAGAAAAATGAGATTATAAGATACAAAGCTAGACTTGTGGCTCAAGGTTTTTCTCAACGGCCTGGAATTGATTATGATCAAACGTATTCTCCTGTTATGGATGCAATAACGTTTAGATACTTAATCAGTCTTGCAGTTTCTAAAAATTTAGAAATGCGTCTAATGGATGTTGTTACAGCTTATTTATATGGATCATTAGATAGTGATATTTATATGAAAATCCCTGAAGGATTTAAAATGCCTGAAGCATTAAGCAATAAACCCAAAGAAATGTATTCAATCAAATTACAAAGATCTTTATATGGGTTGAAACAATCTGGACGCATGTGGTATAAGCGTTTGAGTGATTATTTGATATGTAAAGGATATACAAATAATCAAATTTGTCCATGCGTGTTTATAAAGAAGACAAATGGCGGATATGTTATTATAGCTGTCTATGTTGATGATCTAAATATCATCGGCACAATAAATGAGATAAATGAAGTCATTGTGCTACTAAAGAAGGAATTTGAAATGAAAGACCTTGGTAAAACCAAATATTGTCTTGGTTTACAAATAGAGCACATGCATAATGGCATACTTGTGCATCAATCAAATTATACGGAGAAGGTCTTAAAATGTTTCAATATGGATAAAGCAAAACCTTTAAGCACGCCAATGGTAGTTAGATCACTTAATATTGACAAAGACCCATTTCGTCCTCAAGAAGAAAATGAATATTTACTCGGTCCAGAAGTGCCGTATCTTAGTGCAATTGGAGCCCTAATGTATCTTACTAACTGTACAAGACCTGACATTTCTTTTGCAGTAAATTTGTTGGCTAGATTTAGTTCAGCCCCCACCAAACGACATTGGATGGGAATCAAACACATTTTACGATACCTTCGAGGAACTGTTGATTTGGGATTATTTTATTCAAACAATACAAAAGAAGGTTTGATTGGTTATGAAGATGCAGGTTATTTGTCTGATCCCCACAAAGCAAGATCTCAAACAGGATACGTATTTTTGAATGGAGGCACTGCAATATCTTGGCGTTCTCAGAAGCAAACACTTGTTACAACATCCTCAAATCATGCTGAAGTTATTGCACTACATGAAGCCAGTAGAGAGTGTGTATGGCTGAGATCAATGACACAACTCATCTTGTCTTCTTGTGGACTTGAGAAATGCAAAAGTCCTACACTGATTTATGAAGACAATGCAGCTTGCGTGTCACAAATGAAAGAAGGGTATATCAAAAGTGACAGGACCAAACATATCCCTCCAAGATTTTTCTCCTATACGCAAGACCTTATAAAGGACAATGAAATTGAAATGAGATACGTTCAATCCAGCAATAACTCAGCTGATCTTTTCACGAAGGCTCTTCCCAAAACGATTTTCAGAAAACACGTTCACAACATTGGAATGCGACATGTACAAAACATGTGATGACTTTCAGATGACAATATGAGGGGGAGTCAACCAACCGCTGTACTCTTTTTCCCTTGACTAAAGTTTTTTCCCACTGGGTTTTTCTTTAGCAAGGTTTTTAATGAGGCAGCATTTCGTGGTTGAACTCTTACTAAAATTATCATCCAAGGGGGAGTGTTATAAAAGGACAATTATGGATGCATAAATTTTGGTCTTTTACCAAGTTGAGAAGCAATTGAAAATAATAGGAGTGAGTGATGTGCATAGTAATTCTTGTCTCCAAGTTTGTATCTATAAAAGGGCATGCATGGTTGTATTGTCAAGAGGTAGAGAAAGAAGGTGAACACACATATATATCAAATTTGCAAGTGTTGTTGATTTCTTGATATCTGAATTCTGTTAAATTATAACATATATATATATATATATATATATATATATATATATATATATATATATATATATATATATATATATATATATATATGTAGATTTAGGTTCAAGTGAGTACCACCCATTATGCAGCGCACCAGATGGTACCACCCCACTTGAACCTAAATCTACATATATATATATATATATATATATATATATATATATATATATATATATATATATATATATATATATATATATATATATATATATATATATATATATATGTAGATTTAGGTTCAAGTGAGTACCACCCATTATGCAGCGCACCAGAAGGTACCACCCTTAAAAATAATTTTTTTGAAATTTTTTTTTCATGAACATGTTTTAATTAACATTACACAGATCATATGTGAATTTCACGCAAATCCGAACACTCTAAGTGCATGAAAACACGCATCACATAAATGCACGTTCACATGTCTTCAAAATTAGGTAAATATGTGTTCACATCATTTTTTAGGAGCTAGGAGATGTGAATGTATGTGAAATTTACATATGCTCTTTATAATGTTAATTAAAACATGTTTATGAAAAAAAAATGGTAAATTTTTTTAAAGGTGGTCTGGTGCGCTGCATAATGGGTGGTACTCTCTCGAACCATATGCTATATATATATAAAATATTGAATGATGGTGCTGTATTTTGTTGCTTCCTAAATTACCCTTTTACGTACAAATAGATAATGTTTACTTGTCTTGTTTTGATTGGTTCATATTGTGTACAACTAATAACTTGTTCATAAAAATGTTCACTGTAGAATATAAAAGATTAAGGGGAAAATCATTTTAAAAATCAACGTACTTTCAGCATTTTTCGAATAAGTCATTACACCAAAAACGTTTCCATAAAAGTCCCTCAACTTAAAAATGTTTTCGTAACAATCACTGCACATAATATGTTTCCATAAAAGTCCTTTAACTTAACGAATTTTTTTTTGAAAAACATCTGAAAAATCTTTAAAAAATCCCATAATACAACACAATTTGTAAAAAATTTCAAGTTGAAGAACTTTTATGGAAACATTTTTGGTATAGGGACTTAATCGAAAAATATTAAAAGTGCATTGGTCATTGTTTATTTTTCCCAAAGATTAAAGATTGTGTAATTATTGAGATTGGTGTATTTAATGTGATAAAAGAGTTAATAATCATATTATTAATGATTATATAAATATCTAAGGGGTTTAAATGATAATAAAAAAATAGGGGTTCAAATAGAATATTATGCTTAACAATTTAGAGATTTTAACATTTAATTTTTATACTTTTGATGATACTTTTCGAAATATTAAATGCACATTATTATTAGGGTTTATTACGAAAAAATCTATTATGTTTTCACGTTTTCGTCTCTCAATGTTATTTTTTTAACAGAAAAGTCTTCAAGTTAATTTTTTTGTTTAGTGAAATTTGGCTATTAAACCCGGTGTTTTAGTTTTTAAAAAGCTCGGTTTACTAATTATAATCGCGTTTGAATAGCCATATTTCACAAAACTAATAAAATTAACTTGAAGATTTTTCATGAAAAAAATAAGATAAAGACAAATATATAAAAAATCATAAAAACATGTTGGTTTTTTACATGACATGTAATATGGTGTAAAAACACAATATTAAAGGAACATTAGCTCAAGAGGGTAGACCGGGAGATACAAAATGCAAGGTTGCCCTTGAGAGCAAGAAGTCACAGATGGGGACTACCGAGAAGAAGGTAAGCTTTCAAGTCGTAGTTTGCTGATTTTTCCATCATCCAATCAAATAAGAAAGAGAATAAAACCTGGCGAAAAAGAAATGAACTACATGGCCACAAAAGGAGGATTGAGGTTGTCCACTGTAAATTAAATATTTTACCAATAAATACACTGGGTTAATATTTGCATCTCTTTTTCTAATCATACATCCTTCTAAAATGTCATATCAATTATATTAATCAAACACTATTTAAAAAATTATAATATTAAAGAAAATATCATATCGACGGTGTTGCACCATCAATTTATAAGAAAAAGGAGGTGCAAATAGAATTCCCCCCCCCCCACACACACACACACACACATATATATATATATATATAAGGTTTCAGTGAAACATTAGACATATGACCGTCAAAGAAAAAGAGAGAGAGATTAATATTGATTTGATATGGGAAAGTAATGTCAAAATTTAAGAAATATTATATATGTTAGATCAACGCGCACAATAGTAAAAGGAAAAAACTAACTCATGCTTGAAAATATATAAATGAACTTTGTTATACTTATTTAATAATATGCTGTCTATAAAAATCCTAAAAATTACAAAAATTTTAACTCCAAGGAATTTCAAATACCCAATCTGAACTTGGAAATGTTGAATTTTTTTTAGATATATAAAATCCTTCCATTCTCACTAACCAATAACAATGGTGAGTGACGGGTTTAAAACTACCGCAAATTCTATTGATGTGATGACTAAACAATGCCACAGTTTGAGTCTTTGAATCCCAAGTGAAGTTTCCATAAGTTGGGTCGCCCCAATTGCAGAAATACCAATCGAAAGTGTCTATAGGAGAAAGCGTAACCGTTTGGTCTATATAATCTCCCTTGATATAAACTACAACATCACTAGGAAGGTTATTTGTGACAAACATATGCCACGTTCTAGTAAAAAAGCAATTTATAGAATTATTGGTTGTATGAGAGGATGAAAATGTTGGGATCAGAAAGAGAGTCATGACGACAAAGAGACTAGGCATAGTCATTTTACAGTTTTTGTAATATAAAGACAAAAGATCGATCAAGTTTTATTCTTGATTTATACAATATTGGTGCCCACTTCCATGATACATTAGTTTTAAATGTTTTATGACTGTTGTATTCACCATAATTAAACCTTTTACATTTATAAAGGCAATAATATTTAATTATAAGCTAAAAGTCATACGTGTATCATAATAATGAAAGACTACTTAATTTTATATTGTACTATAACAAGATATATATTAATTTCACATCATATTATTTCGTGACATTAATTGTTGGGCCCCGTTGATGAATCAAAGGTTAAGTTTTTTTTAACAACAAAATGTAGAACTAATCGGGAGATTCGGCAATGTCATCACCCCCGCCTAGAACACACGAATATATTAAATAATAATAAAAGTCAAAAAGCTAGCCAAGGACTAGCACAGAAACAAAAATACAATGAAAATCAAAAGAAAGAGTAAGGACATACAACCCACAACGACCAACTTAACGATCTAAAATTTCTCCTAAACTTTAACCAAGAAAATACGTTTGCAGTAAGTTCATCCTTTATCACCGACGCAGAGACTTTTCCATAATAAGGTTAAGTGATGAGTAAACTTATAATTAATATTATATTAAGAATTTACTTAAAACTAAATGATGTTAAAAACCATAATAACTAGCTAGTCATTCATAAACGAATGTGATCAAGGGACATGTTTCTGTGAACATTCTTCCAAGACATGTAGGGTTCATGATAACTATTTGTGACCACACCACCAAAAAAATATGGTTTACACAATACTACCATGAAAGGTGGCTTTCAAAATCTGTAAACCGTGAAGTACTCATAATTTTATTTATTATACTTATTTAATATAATAAATGTCATATGATAAAGTAATAATGCAACATATTTAATACCAAGAACTTTCGAAGTTCCAATCTGGATTTGGATATGTTGAGTTCTTTTTAGACAAGTAAAATGCTTCTGGTCTTACTAACCAATAACAATGTTCAGTTGTAGCAAACAATTTATAGCACATCACGTTGACATGAGAACTATACAGTGACAATTTTTGATTTTTTGACCCCCAAGTGAAGTTGCCAGTATAATATTGACTAAGATCACAAAAGTACCAATCGTAAGTACCTCCAGAAGGAATGGTAATTGTATCATCCATATGAATCCCTGTGATTTTAACTACAACATCACTAGGAAGGTTACTTGTAATGAAGATATGCCACTGCCGATTAAATATTAAGCAATTGGATGTACGAGCGAATGAAATTGTTTGCATGAAGAAAAGAGCAGTGATCACAAAGAGGACAGACATTGGCATTGACATTGACATTCTGAAGTTCTACTTGTGAATAAACTTATCAATTTATGTTCTTATTTATAGAGGGATCCGCGGTAAGTTTAGTGTCACTTCATTTATTCTAAATATTATGAGATTTTTCTTAGCGCTTCCTAACTAAATTAAACTTTTTAATATCTGTAGAATTTTTATAATACTTGTAAGCTAAAAGCAATACAGATAACAACGAAAAGTAGCATTAGTTACATTATTAATTTGTTCAATCAACAAAATCCGATATATGTGTGTTTTCCTTGTTGGTCCAACAATTTAATATTGTAATGAATGCTATTTTTCCTTGTTTTCATCATAAATAAATGCAACATTAAATTACAATATTAAATTTATGACTGTATTTAATTTTAGGTCATTAAAATTTGTCATGTCATGCACAAACTTACAAATATCATAAAAACTGTATATAAATTTGTATCACAAGATAAATTTTATACATCTTTGATTATAAATTTTACATCTTTAATTCTTGCATCATAGTAATATTTTTTGCCTTATGGTTATAGTTTTTAAACTCACGATGCACCATTTTAAACTAAGATGCAAAAAAAAAAAAAAAAAAATATGTGCATGTGTGTCTATAAAAGAACTCATGGCAAAAAAACCGTATGTACATTACCTTCTAAAGTTAAGTCCATGTAATAAATAACAGTAACAAGCTTTTGTATAAACAAAATAATTTTATAAATAATCATATGTGCATGTGTGTCTATACACACATACATACATAAATAATACATACATACACACACACACACAAAATATGGTTCGTGGAAGTACCACTTATTATGCAGCACATCAGAAGGTACCACCTTTAAAAATCACATCTAAATTTCGTATACATTCACATCTCCTAGCTCCTTAAAAATGATGTGAACTTACATTTACATAATTTTGCATGTATGTGAAAGTACATTTATGTAATACATTATTTCATGCACTTAGAATGTGTGAATGTGCGTGATATTTATATATCATTTTTGTAATGTTAATTAAAACATATTTATGAAAAAATTTCAAAAGAAAAATATTTTTAATAGTGGCACCTTCTGATGCGCTGCATAATAAGTGATACTCACTTGAACACACACACAAATATATATATATATATATATAGGATTGGGTTCTTTTTAAGAACCTTAAATAATGTGGGAACATAAGAACCAATTTCAGTCATTGGATAAATAAGATCAAGGGTGGATAATCAATAGCATTGTTGTAAATATTTTCAAGTATGGTTGGGTCCACTAAGGGCAAATCAGTCATTTTTCCTCCTTCCTTTAATGCAACTTTTCAGAAAAGTTTCCATCTTGCTGTCCTTTAATTAAACTATGTAATCATCAATGAGTTTGTCATTAATTTTTTCTTTTTCTTCCATTTTTTCCGGCAAGAAGAAGCTCGATTCCGTCGCCGGAAAACCATTTCGTTTTTTTATTTCACCTGAATCCATGGAGTCGATCGACACATTTCAACAGACCCCGTGTAATATTTTTCCAAATGGTTTTGCAGCCGATGAGGAGGTCGACGATTGTTTTTCTCCTAATCCAGGTCATGTTTATATTTGATTCGAGTATTCGTTGCTTTATTTAACGTTTCTTCTACGTAGAATATGTTGCATTCTACGTAGAATATGTTGCATTCTACGTAGAATATCTTCCATTCTACGTAGAATATGTTGCATTCTACGTGAAATATCTTGCATTCTACGTAGAATATCTTGTATTCTACGTAGAATATCTTGCATTCTATGTTGTCTGTAACTCTATATATATTTTTGTATTCTATGTTGTCTGAATAGAACTTCTATAAACATTTATAGATTTTGAATTTTTTTAATCTGTATTCTACTCATATTTTATGTTATATTATGATGTTCATATTTTCTAGTCTATTTTATATTTTGAAATCGCAGAATCGGGTAAAGATGAAATGCTCAAGACCTTGCTAAACGACGAGAGCTCTGAGCAAGACAATAGGAAAGGCACGACAAATAAGATATATTCTACGTAGATTATTTTGTATTCTTTGTAGTTTTTTATAGATTGTTTGTAAATGTATATAGATTTTTGTATTCTATGTTGTTTGAATAGATCTTCAATAAACATTTATAGATTTTGGAATTTTTAATCTGTATTCTTCTCAGAATTTATGTTATCTTATGATGTTCATATTTTGTATCAGTGTAAATCTATATAGATCTTCTCACATTTATAGTTTTCTAAGTAGATTGTTCACATTCTACGTACATAGTTCACATATTCTACATAGAATATTGTTAGCCTATGTAACTAGAATTGTTATACATTTTTTTACATCATAGTTTTGAATCCATTGTTTTAATGCAATTTGTAAAAGATTCCACAATGGGCACCATTGATTGTGATTGTCGAATGTTCGATCGGATTGTGTTGCTTTGTATCTCCGTCATAGAATATTGTATATTCACCATAGAATATTATGTTGACTCCATATAATATATTTTAATCTACATATAAAGTTATATATTATTCATAGAAAAAAAGGGATGAAGAGAAAAACTCTGGTGATTTTTTTTTTTTTGGGAGAAAAAAAAGGATGGAGAGAAAAACGATGAGGGAATTAATTGTGTGTGGAAAAACGTGTAGCTCCTTTTTCAATGTTATCCCCAATATACCCCTTACCCACCCATTTTTCCAACAAAAAAAACCCTAAAGCCTTCTTAATTTCAAAAATGTCATCTTACATCTAAGCCATTGATTTCATGAAATCAATGGATGAGATTAGTTCTTAGGTTCCCACATTATTTAAGGTTCTTAGAAGAACCCTCCCCTATATATATATATAGGTTCATTTGAGTACCATTAGTTTTGCGGAGTACCAAAGGTATCTCGCTTAAAACCATTTATTTTGAAAAAAAAAGTCATAATCATGTTTAAATTAATAATACAAGAATACTTGTAAAAAATCACACAGAACACACACTAAAACTACGTGGAACGTGCATGTTCATATGAATTGCACTGTTGTAAACGTATGTTCATACTAAGCATGTTCATATAAAATTTTTCACGTTCACATGACTTTTAATATGCTAGAAGGTGTAAATGTGTGTACTTTTTTACAAATAGTCTTATATTATTTGTATTTAAATGAATATGAAATTTTTTTCGGAGCATGTTCACACCAAAACTGTGTGTTCGTAGGTACTCACAATGCTCTGCATTTTTTAGGCATGAACCATATATATATATATATATATATATATATATATATATATATATATATATATATATATATATATATATATATATATATATATATATATATAGGGTTAAGTCCATGGAGTCCCATATTAGATTGGAGTCTTGGAGTCCAATATTAAATGAACATGTTCATTACATTAAAATGTTTTATTTTATACAAAAGTATAATATACACATGTTCAAAAGTGCATTACAATTGACGAGTTCACATCATTTGAAGTTATAATGATAAAAAAAATTCTATATAATGCAAAATTATAATATTTAAACAATATGCACATGTGATCTGATTATGCACTTTGAACATCTGCATATTGTATTTTTGCATGAAATATAACATTTTTATCGTAATGAACTTCAAATTGTGTGAATTGTTCAACAGTAGTTCACTTTTAAACATTTATATATTACATTTTGCATGAAATAAAATATTTTATTGTAAGGAACATGTACACTTAATATGGACTCCAGGACTCCAATCTAATATGGGACTCCATGGAACTTATATATATATATATATATATATATATATATATATATATATATATATATATATATATATAGGGTCAGGATCAATGGGGTACCATGTACTGGGGAACCGGAGTCCAAGGCTAATATAGTCAATTATGTTTATTTTAAATAATAGATGACAACTAATGAATTAATAGATTCCTTAATTATAGGGATTTACTTCCATAACACGTCTATAATAAATTTCAAAATGGGTTATAATGAACATGTTCAATTGGATTCGACGATTGGTTTTCGACAATTGGTTTTAGTGAACATGTTCAATCGGATTCGACAATGAGTTTTAGTGAACACGTTCAATTGGATTCGACAATGGATTTTAGTGAACATGTTCAACCGGATGTGGCAAATAAATGTATTTATATTTTCTTCAAACCGTTCGTGAAGGTTCAATTTCATTTACACGTTGTTGAACATGTGCAATCAGGGTTTATTGTGTTTTTAGTTGCTGTTATAAACCAATATTGACGATATTGAACATGTTCAATCGTGGTTTATGGAGTGTCATCATCATTGCACATGTTCAGTATGGTTGTAAGGAATGATATTAATTGAAATGAAGATTTTCATGGGATACACAGAATCTTTTATTCTAATTTAAACTTTTTAATACCATTTTTACCCCCACATTAATTAGTGTGAGAAAGAATTTTAAGCAAATTTTATATTATATTTAAATTATTTTAGTGATAAATGATTGGTTATAAATAGTACCCCGGTACCCCACTCTAACATGGTACCCAATTGTTCTTGAATATATATATGGGGTAAAGGCATACAATAGTAACCTACTTTTGAAAATTTATCAATATGGTACGTCTACTTTTTTAAATAACGATATGGTACATGTACTTCAATTTTTCATACCGATATGACCATATTTGTAATAGACCCCTGTTTTTTCACACCATTGGAACCCTGTTTCGTATGTAAAAACCGGGCTCTGTTATGTAAAATGACCATATCGATATAGAAAATTAAAGTACACGTACCATATAGACAATTAAAAAAGTAGACGTACCATATCGATATATTTTCAAAACTAGGTTGCTATTGTATGGCTTTACCCCTATATATATTTATACATACATACATACATACATATATATATATATATATATATATATATATATATATATATATATATATATATATATATATATATATATATGTTCTTCTAAGAATCTAAATATTTGTGAGAACCTAAGAACCATTTTGGAACCATTAGATCAAGAAAATATATGGCTCAAAATTGTCAATGACATTTTTGTAATATTTAGAACTTTGATGGTGAGAAATTTTGAAAATGTGTGCAAATGGTATTTTTGGAAGAAATTTTTTTTCCTCTTTCTCTCTCTTACTTTTTTTCATTTTCATTTTCTTTTTTTTTCATGAGAAGTTATTTAAAAAAAATATTTTTTTTTTACATAGAAAATTATCTAATTGCTAAAAAAGTAATGTATTCTATATATAAATATAATGTGTCTATATAGAATGTTATATAATTCTATATCTTTTTATGTAGATTAGTATTACTATTCATAATATATGTAGAATGTTATGTTTCTTATATATTTCATATATTTCATATATTTTTATGTTTTTTTATACATTTCCATATTTTTTATTTGTAGATTAACATTACTATCCATAATCTCTGTAGAATGTTACATAGAATGATATGTAAAAACATAGTTTTAACAAATTACTATTCATAATCTATGTAGATCAGCATTACTATTCATAAGTTATGTAGAATGTACGTTACATAGAATGATATGTAAGAACATAGTTTTAACAAATTACTATTCATAATCTATGTAGATTACCATATATTACTATTCATAATCTATGTAGAATGTTACATAGAATGATATGTTAGAACACAGTTTTAATAAATTACTTTTCATAATCTATGTAGATTAACAACTATGCATAACCTATGTAGAGTATCACGTATTCTACGTAAAATACATTAAAAACACAGTTTTAACAAATTAACCGGCGAACATATTCTATGTAAATTATTATATAATCTATGTAGAATATCATGTATTCTATATAAAGTATCATATATCTATAAAAATACAAACCAAATCTAGATATAATACATAAAGACGTTGAGTCATTAAATACACAATCATTAGGAACCTGAACCTTCAACGAACCAATGAAGATAATCTATGTAGAATGTCAAGTATTCTATATAGAGTATCACGTAAAATGTCAAGTATCATGTATTCTACGTAGAGTATCGCAGACGAACTGAAACAAAAAAAAAAACATGTTTTTAACAAAAAGACATACCAAAACACATTTTTAAAAAAAAACCAAAACCACATTTTTTAACAAAAAAAAAAACATTCAAATCTTGTGATTTGTGAATCATATAAAAAAAATCTTTTTTAACAAAAAACATGTTTGAAAATGATTTTAAACTTCAAAATCCATTAAAAATGAATCTGTCATATTCTATGTTGAGTATCGACGTATATATTCTTAGATTACATGATAATCAACATAGAGTGTCGTACACAAACTGAAACAAAAAAGAAGATTTTATTTAGACATTTTATCAAACACTTGGTATTCAACTGATACATTTTTAAACAAAAAAACCATTAATCTTGTGAATCGCAAACAAAATTTTTTTTAAAAAAATCTAATAATTATTAATTCATTATAAATCTAATATCCTACAAATAATCTTCATTTCTTGAATGTCGGACTTTTAGATCTTCGTCTTCTTGACCATCCGACTTTCAAGTAGTCAATTCTTGATCATCCGGCTTCCAAAATCGTGAGATATAAATGGGAAGAAAGAGATCATCGTGGCTTCGTTATCGTGGTAGCGCCAATGGCGGCGGCGACGGAAGTTCGGTGGCAATGACAGTGTGTTGATGATTTATCACCAATATTATTTAAGTGTAATGGGATGAACTTGTTTGACCAAAATAATTTTATTACATAATGTACAAGTGGGGTGTGTGCGGAGTGCACACTTGTTCAATATTGTTTAAGATTAGTTACCGGGGGTTCGGGGGCAGCGCCCCCGATAGCGGGGTTCCAGGGGCGGCAGCCCCTGGCGGTTAAAATTCGGATGAATCCGAAATTGGACCCAAAATTCGGATGATCCGAATTGGACCGAAATGCGGTTGAATCCGAAATTTGGTTGAATTTGGCGGTTAAAATGGCAGTTGGCCATTTTGGCGGTTCCCACAAAATTAATACCCGTCGTTTTGGTCATTACATAGGTACAAAGAAATCAGAAACATCTCCATATTCTTTGTTCGTTTTCTCTGAGTTTTATCCGATTGGGATTTCGATCGTACCATCGAAATACTTCAATCTGAAAGTGTATCACGACTCTCAGATTATCTGAGCATTTTTGCAACCCGTATTTTCTAACACTGTGGCGGCGGCTCATATTCTAGAGAGAAAATGGGAGATGATAAAACTCTAGATGATAGAAAATGAAAGGAGAGAGGTGCATACAATAAAAATGTGGAAAGAGAAAGATAATAATTTTTCTTCCAAAAATACCCTTTTAATCCAGAGGCTCTAAAAGGTTCTTAAGTTCTCACCATCTTTGAGGTTTCTTTATAAAACATCTCCCTATATATATGTGTGTATATACATACATACATACATACATATATATATATATATATATATATATATATATATATATATATATATATATATATATATATATATATAGAATCAGGTTCATCAGCGTACCTATGAGATTCCAGCGTACCCAGCGTACCCTAATGTGAATGATCATTCACATATATTTTTTTTAATAAACATGTATAAGACAACATTATAAGACTTTTTTTCAAAAGGAGCAACATCATAAATCTTGTGAATGATAAAAAAAGATCATGTGAATGGTCATTCACACCATTCACATTGTGTGAAATGACCATTCACATGGATGACCATTCACATAAATATGCATTGAGCATTCACATAAGTTTTAAGGACACAGAAAGTGTGAATGTATGTGAAATTCATATATCATGTGTATAACATTATTTTAAACATGGTTATGAGAAAAAAAATTTAAAAAAAGTTTTTTAAGGTTGGTACCTTCGGGTGCACTTGATTTCGAGAGGTACTTTTTTGAACCTGACTCTATATATATATATATATATATATATATATATATATATATATATATATATATATATATATATGTATGTATGTATGTATGTATATATGTGTGTATGTGTGTATATATATATGTGTGTGTGTGTGTATATATATATGTGTGTGTGTGTGTATGAGAGAGAGAAGGAGAGAGCGAGAGTAAATTACATAAATTGTCCCTCAAAACACTATTTACTTGCAAAAATGGTCCCTTTTTTTTTTATCTTTTTCTAAATGACGATTTTGCCTTTTTCTCAATAATTTTGGTTCCTCAACTATGTAATATATTTTAGTTTGGATCTATTTCATTAATATTTATTTTTTGTTTAAATTTTTAACATTAATTTATAAATTAACAAATTATTATTATTATTTATACATTTTTGTTATTAAAAATTATCCTCATTTATATATTTAAAATTATTAATTTACCTTGCTTTTATATATCCGATTTATTTTTTAATAATTTATTTATCTTGAATTTTATTTGTAAAGCATTTATAAATTTTTATCTTTTATACGTTTTGATCTAGCTATTTAATTATGTTAATATATTTTTATTTAATTATAATTTTTATGAAAAAATATAGATTAGGGGACATTTCTATTTAATTATTTTGTTACGTATAGTGGCATCATGCTATCATTTTCTTTTAATTATTTTGGGTTTTATTCATTTTGATTTAATTATATTGTTACGTTAATAAGATTCGATTTAATTTTGGTAATTTATTCGTCTTAATTAAAAATTTTGTTGTAGTAATATAATTTAATTTAAACCTCATGCTTTCTCCATTTTTATCTATTACATTAATATGTTTCAATTTAGTTACAAAATATACAAACCGATATATATATATATATATATATATATATATATATATATATATATATATATATATATATATATATATATATATCAAAGTATAAATCCAAAATGTATAAATTTCGTTAAATTAAAGCATATAAATGTTTATGCAAAGTTTATATATTTTACTTAAATATTATAATTATTTTTAAATATTTTTCGATACAAAATATTGAAGTTAAAAACAAATTAAATGTAAAGTTCTTATATTTTTTATTAAAAATAATAATTAAGTCAAAAACGTGTTAATGTAACAATATATTTAAATAAAAAAAATAAAATGTTAAGTTTATATAATATTAATAGAAATTATAATTAAATCAAAATGTAGTAAATAACAAAATAATTAAAATAAAAGCAATAAAACACTAGTTTAAACTGAAACCTATTGATCTAACAAAATATCTAAATAGACAAAATAAAATACTAATTTTGAATCCAAACATATTATTTAAATAATATTTAAATCAAAATGAATAAAATTATTAGTTTATACATATTTTTATAAAATTATAAAGAAACAAAAATATATTAAAGTAATAAAATAGTTAGATGAAAACATATAAAAGATAAAAATGTATAAATATTTTATCAAATGAAACATAAGATAAATAATGGGCAATTCTATACGCACACCCCATCGGTTACTAATCACACACCCCTTGTTAATGTGATAGGTAATTTAACTTTTAATCATTGAGTATCACGTTATTAACAAAAAACATGTGAGTAAGGGTGTATGATTAGTAAAAATTAATAAAAAGGAGGAGTGTACATATAGCAATGCCCTAAATAAATTTTAACACATAAATTAAATATATATAAAAATAAATTAAATAAATTAAATATTGATAATTTCCCAATAAATAAAAAATAAATATATTTTATAAAATAAATATATTTTAAAATAAATATATTTTATAAAATAAATATATTTTAAAATAAATAGATCTTAACAAATAAAATGTATGAATCATAATAACAATAATTAATTTTTAAATATAACATTTAAAATTTAAGCAAAAGGTTAAAGTTATGAAAACGACTAGAATTGAAAGTAAATTACATAACTGTGGGACCATAAATAAAAAAAAGCAAAATCGTCATTTAAAATTTTTTTAAGAGAACGAAGGAACTTTTTTTGTAAGTAAATAGTGTGTTTTGAGAAACCATTTATGTAATTTTTGAATACCAATGACCATAATTTCGATCAAACCACATGGATCATTAAAGTAATTTACTCATATACATATATATGAGATCAAATGGAATGTTAAATATTTAAGAGAAATGTGAGAAATGTTGTATCAGAAAAGAAATTTATTAAATCACTTTGTTATTTCAAGATTCAAAGGATGTGACCCATAAAAAAAATTATAATAAATGATGGGACCCAAAAAGTTGTGGTTAGAACTACTTTTGTTTATTTTACACAATTTTTTTTTGAACGGCAAAAAAGATAAAAGGAAGAGCTTCGGCATTGCCATCACCCATCCCAAATATCCCGAAATTTATTAATGATACTAGCAAGATGCTAGAAAAGATTACAAATGCCTAAACAACCGAGCTATTACACAATTAAACATGTAAAGCAACCAAAGGATTACAACACCATTTCACCCAATCCAAAGAAGACTTTTTAGCTCTATATTTCGTCCAAGTGAAAAGATAAGATTGAATTTCGTCAGCCACCAATGAAGGATTAAATTTTGCCCCATCAAATACCACCTTGTTTCTTGATTTCCAAATGCACCATAAGACACTCCCCACCAAAGCTTGTAAGAATCTCCTAGCCAATTTTGATTTGCCTTGTGCAATAATGGAATTAATGAATAACTCCACCGATGAATGATTAGCCACTGTTAAATTACACCATGCGCAAATCCAGTCCCACACCTTCTTTGAGATAGCACAGTGATAGAACACATGATTAGTTGATTCAATATGGAGACCACATAGGGGACATGAAGAAGTGCCAATTGGAACACCTCTAGACAATAGATTAGGCCTAGTGGGAAGCCTATGCAAAAGTAATTTCCAAATGAAACAATTAACTTTCATTGGTAACCACTTGATCCAAAAGGATTCTCCGTTGACAAAGTTAAACATAGTACCTTCAATAATACTTTTTAATGATTTCACCGTAAATACACCTGATGAGTCCCCTACCCATTTCCATGAATCTTGGCAATTTCTGAACATGAAATCTTGGAGAATACCTTTAAGCTGCTCAAATTGAGAAGCAGCACTGCCGGTAAGAGCTCCAAAATGAGATGGCCATCTCCACCTCATAATACCGTCACTACACAATAATCCCCATTGCGATATTGTATCTTTCTGTCTTGTGGATAAGGCAAACAAATCTGGAAATAATTGAAAAAAGGGCCTGGATCCGCACCAACGATCCAACCAAAAGAGTGATTGTTCACCATTGCCTACAACTCTAAGAATAAAATCATCAACATTAATATTCATAGAGAGAAGAGCTGAACCTGCTTTAAAAATATTTAGCCAGACACCGGTTTGCTTTGAGTCTGCCAGATCGTTTGCATTCCTCCCTGATTTTTTGTGTATAGCCATAATCACCCTTGACCATAAGGCGCTGGTTTCCATTTTGATTCTCCACCTCCATTTACACAATAAAGAGGTGTTGATAGCTCTAAGTGATCCAATTCCAAGCCCGCCGAGTGCTTTTGGGGCAATAGTTTTTTGCCAATCCACCCAACAAATCTTTAATCTTCCTTCCGCATTAACTCCCCAAATAAATTTCTTTCTTATACTTTCAAGCATATCAATAACTTTTACAGGAGCTTTGAAAAGTGAGAAGTGGTATAAAGGTAAGCTCCCTAAAACTGATTTGCACAAAATAACCCTACCACCGAATGATAAAGTCTTAGCCTTCCATCTTGACAACCTGTTTTTGACCTTATCAATAACCGAGTTCCATGAGCTAACACGGTTCATATTTGCCCCAACCGGTAGCCCCAAGTAAGTGAAGGGCAGCTATGAAGGCTCACATTTAAGAAACACACTTAAATCAACGACGTCTTGATCACAAACTCCTAAACCAAACACTTTACTTTTGCTGTAATTACCCTTCAATCCAGAAGCCAAGTTGAAGCAACTGAGAATCCTTGTAAGATTTATAGCATTTGAGATTGACCATTTACCAATAAACATAACATCATCCGCAAACATAAGATGAGAGATGGTAGGACCACCATTAGGAAGAGAAAGACCAGCAAAGATACTTTTAGATTGAGCCTCCATAATAGCAACATGTAAACCTTCCATCCCTAATATGAAAAGAAAAGGTGAAAGAGGATCACATTGTCTTAATCCCCTGGATAAAGAGAACTCGTTTGTAGGGGAGCCATTGACAAGCACAGACGACTTTCCTGATTTAAGACAACCCAAGATCCACTTTCTCCATTTGCTGCCAAAATTCATTTGAGCCATAATGCAATCAAGATAATCCCAAGAAATAGAATCAAAGGCTTTTTCGAAATCGACTTTGAAGAGAAGAGCTGGAATCTTTGATTTTTTAGCCCAACTACATACTTCATTGAGAATTAAAGGCCCATCAAGAATTTGTCTCCCTTCTACATAAGCTGACTGCTCATTACTCACCACCAATCCAATCACTTTTTTAAGTCTCAATGAAAGTAGCTTAGCAATTACCTTATAAATACATCCAATTAGGCTTATTGGCCTGAAGTCTTTCGGATGTAATGGATCATTGATCTTAGGAAACAGAGCAATGAAGGAAGAATTGCAACCAGGAGAGAACGACCCATGCTGTTGAAAGTGACGTACCATCTTTATAAAGTCACCCTCCATTAAATTCCAAAAGTGCTTGATAAATTTGAAATTAAAACCATCCGGACCAGGGGCTTTATCACTACCACATTCCCATACAGCCTCTTTAATTTCCACATTAGAAAATGAAGCTTCTACCATTGCACTCTTATCAGCGGGAAGTCTTTTAAACGAAGAACTTAAAAACTTAGGCCTGATGGGAAGAGGCTCATGAGATTTTGATGCAAAATAACTTCTGAATTCCTCCTTAATTAAATTCGGATCCGTCACCCATTCTCCTTGTGATGTAATCCCATTGATTCTGTTTCGGTTTTGCTTCGAGTTAATTACCCCATGAAAAAAAAGCAGAATTCTCATCCCCTTCCACCTCCCACCTGATGCGAGATTTTTGTTTTAAATCAGCAGAAACTTTTCTTTCCAATTCTAAAACTGACATTCTGAAACATTTCCGAGATTCGAGTTCAGACTGATGAAGAGGTCTAGATTCTCCAATAATATCCAGATCATCAATTTTTTTCCAAAGATCAGAAAGTTTCACACGATGAGGATCCCTATTCTTGATATTATATTCTTTCAAAGCAGATTTAACAGCTTTAAGTTTAGCACCCAAAACATAATCAGCTTTGCCAGTTGCCCGACAAGAATTCCAAGAATCCGAAACAAGATTTTCAATATCAGGATGAGATAGCCATGAATTAAAAAATCTAAACGGAATAGGACCAAAATCCAGCTTCTCACAAGTCAGAAGAATTGGGCAATGATCAGAAAGTTCCCTAGGAAGAACAAGGGCAGCAGCAGAAGGGCAAACAGACAAAAAGTTTTGATTAACAAAAAAGTGATCAAGCTTACTGAATGAGGAACCTTGTTCATTTCTCCAAGTAAATTTCCTTCCTCCGAGATGAATTTCAGAAATGCCAGAATCAAGAATAAAATTGTTAAAACGAGTGGCTTGTGAATATGAAAATGACGACCCCAACCTTTCCTCTCTGCATCTTAGCTCATTGAAATCACCCATTAAAATCCACATACCTTTGTTAACATGAATATGTCCCAATAAACAATCCCACAGCGATTTTCTCAACACAGGACACCTAGGAGCATAAATATTGGCTACGAACAGCGGTTCATTGTAACCCGCAACTTTCCCTTCTATAATTAAAAAGTTTGCTCCTTTAATCAATCTTTGTTTCTTAAAGAATGATGAATCCCAAAAGCTTAATAAACCTCCAGACCTCCCTGCAGCTTCAACAAATTCAAATTCCATGTTATCATTGAACCAAAGTGATTGAGTGTTAAAATTACCTGGATTTACAAGCTGCGTTTCTTGAATTGCTACAAATTGAGTTTTCTTTTCACGATATATCCTCCTAACCCATTCTGCCTTTGCATCACCACCAATGCCTCGAATATTAAGTGAGAGGAAATATAACATTTATCAGGATTCTTCTCCACATCTTCTGCAATAACTGCCTTTGTTTGCTTTTGAAACCCATCAAGATTAAAACCCAGTTCGTTGCCTAGATTGAGAGTGCTTTCCACTTCTTTATCAATTCTAATCTCTGAACTTGTGATGATATTTGAATCACCTAATTGCTGCGAAGACACTGGTGATACCCTTATGGCTGCCCCTGAGGAAGATCTCCTTGCTTGTAATTTAGTATTCCTGTTTTCTCTACATTTGGCTAAGAATTTGGATGGAGAACGGATTC
Organism: Centrapalus pauciflorus; assembly: GCA_020465985.1. Lineage (NCBI taxonomy): Eukaryota > Viridiplantae > Streptophyta > Magnoliopsida > Asterales > Asteraceae > Centrapalus > Centrapalus pauciflorus. The sequence goes on along the minus strand of JAANYP010000722.1, from coordinate 606,533 downwards.
TAATGCGTGAAAAGGGAGATTGGGGACAAATTGAGCGTCTATTGTTCATCTGAATCTCAGAGTTTGTTGAATCCCCAAATGAGAAGGATGGCCCAGCAGAAATATTCAAGTCCAAATTAAGTGGATTGGGCTTGGATGTGGGCTTGGATATGGGCAAATTAAAATTCAATGAATTAGAGGTGATATTTTCAGTCAAGTGGGCCCCAAATTTAAAACAGGAATTTGACTTTTGAATATGAGATGGACTGCCATTATTGTCAGAATTGACATTCTTAAAAGTATCAGATACCACCATGCATATTGTCAAGTCCCAAAGCATCATTACTATCGCCATTAATCCTAGACTCTTCAAGTGCCATCTCACCACCTAACTTTTCATGTTCTTCTTCACCTCCAGATTCCGGCGGAACCGGAAAATCCATCTCCGGCCTAAGTTCTCCATCTTCCAGATCATCATCCGAGAATTCTTTCTCCAGTGCATTAAACTCGCTACTTTTGTCATCGTCACTACAATCCTCAGAATCGTACTTGTCAACCGTAAATTTCGGTGCCCATGCAAAATTATCTTCCCTGACCCAAATTTGATACACTATATTCTTCCACCTCAAACATAAGGCCGGACTTAATTATCAATCTTGAGAAAATTTTCCACAAGAATACATGCATGAATGCTCGCTTGCCATGTCAGGGCTATCAGAGCTACAGTTTAATTAGAGGAGAGACAATCTTTCCAAATTTTCCTACAATTGTCGATATCACTTCATCAGCAATCCGAAGATGTGGAGGGATGCCCAATATATTAATCCAACAAACTCTGGAAGTCTTATAGGATAGAACATCATAGAATGAGAGATTAGCAAACCAATATTCATCCATACATTTTTATTCTCCAACAACTTTTTTGCATAAACAGACCATTTTGAATATTAATAGAACATCAAGCCCCGGCCCCAATGTATTGCACCTGGATGTCTGCATATCCATCAACTTTTAGCAACTCCGGTAAATTATCCATCATCAAAAGAGACTTAACACTACCACACATGCCAGTACGGTGTTAATAGGATCACGAAATAATGGGGCCACTAACTGATGAGACGGAAAATTTATCATAAGTTCTTCATCTTCAACAGAAATCCCACTACATCTGCATAAGAGATACCATGTTTACGAGTCGGATGCATGCGCAACATGAGGTTTGGGAAATGTATTGGTATTCTTTGCCACTGGTTTATTCCGTTGAAATTTCGCCGGCCAGATTTGCAACAATTCTATTTGAACCGATCTGCACCTGATTGAGTTTATTCTCCATTTCTTTTGTATTGCTTACTTTGACGTATCTGACAAAACCAAAGTTGTCCCCTCGTATATCCTTTTTCCCTGCAACATATACGTCAACAACAACACCAGTGTGCTGAACAGCTAGCCTCCCTTAATATTCTCTTATCAGTTCCCGCCGGTAGTTTGGATACAAAGAACGTGGTGCTTATTCTATGAGTATAGTATCATCAAATTTACTTTGCCTTTTCCTGCTTCGAACCTCCGTCCAAGCCATCTCCTTTACATTTAAGTTCTTATAGAACCATATCCTCTATCTAATCTATAGATTCAAGTTTCATGGAGTCCTAACTTAAAGTGGAGTCCTAAAGTTCCACATTGTTTGGCAATTATTTATTAAGACAAATTTAAATTATATGTATATTTTTAAATTGACCGATGTTTGATAACATAAGGGTAAAATCGTATATTTTTTCTCATTAATTGACAATAATAAAATAGAAGATCCCTTAAAAATAGAAGATTTCAGATTTATCAGATTTTTTCTTCTCTTCCATTAATCCTTTAATAATCTTCACATCAAAGATATTTGAACATGTGCGATCCTTAAAACAAAGACCTTCGACTCTCCAATTCAATCATTGTTCTCCATTGTTGACGTCTTCACTCACTCTTTCTCCACAGTCTACGCTTTCGTCTCTCGTTTCTTACATTAAGAAACACCGTCAACGAGCCTTCACCATCAAGAGTCTTCCATTAACGATGACTTGAACCACCATGCAACCGCCATCAATGACAACATGCATCAATGATGAGCAGCCCCGGTTTCCACCGTGAGACCCGCAATAGAAATTACGATTTTTGTCCTTTGAGATTTGGTAATTCTCTTTTGATTTTTTTAAGGGCAAATTACCAAGAAATGTAATATAAAATTCAAAATTTGTCAATCAAGGTAATGTAAAATTTTTTAGGCCAAAAAAATAACATAAAATTCAAATTTGACGATAAAGGGTGTTGATGACAAATTAAGAACGTAAATTTTTAATTTTATGCTCCCTTTTTTGGTAAGCGAATAATATTTGATTATCTTTCTTGCCCTAAAAATTGAATTTCATGTTCTTTCTCGGCCAAAATAGAATTTTATATTACATTTCTTGGCAAAAAAAATTTTACAATACCTTTATTGTCAAACTTTGTATTTTATATTACCTTTCTTGGTAATTTTCCTTTTTTGAATTAATGGTTACAGTCGATGTCTTAATTTGCTCATCGATTTATGTTGTTTTGATTTCGGTTTTCAAATGTGGAGTTCATCACCTAGAAACTCCATCACATGGGCATCGATTGTTGAATGTCCCCAAAAATTGAGATTTGTGTTGCAAGTTTCATTTATTTTATTTTTATTTGTTAACATTTTCGATTTCAAGTTTTCTCCAAATTTAAATGTTTGATTATTTTCCTACGTTTATTCTTCATGCAATTTCACACGTTCATACCATTTAATTAATACATATTGACACAAGTTCATTTGTCTGTATATAAACACGAAAACAATATTTTTTAGATGCACATGTGCATATGGTCGATTTCATGTAATGTATCATTTTCTTATTTAAAAATATGCACGCAGCACTTGTTTCATTTGGTGTTAAAATGTTTGTCAAGTTTAATGATTAAATGATTGACTTATTGACTTGATGGTTTTCTAAATGTGCAGGTTCAAATTAAAAATATGATTTCTTGTCACAAGTACATACAAATATCAATAGATTGAGGGACCAATTTTGCAAGTAAATAGTGTTTTGAGGAACCATTTATGCAATTTTTAAAGACCAGGGACCATTTCTATAATTTACTCTCTCTCTCTCTCTCTCTCTCTCTCTCTCTCTCTCTCTCTTTATATATATATATATATATATATATATATATATATATATATATATATATATATATATAATATGATTCAAGAGAGTATTATGAAGATAATATGTAAATTTCACATACATTCAAATCTCCTAGCTCCTAAAAGTTGATGTGAACGTACACTTACATAAATTTGAATATATGTGAACGTCCATTTATGTGATGCGTGATTTCATACACTTAGAGTGTTCGAATTTGCATAAAATTTATATATCATCTGTGTAATGTTAATTAAAACATGTTTATAAAAAAATTTAAAAAAATAATTTTAAGAGTGTTATATTCGGGTGCACTGTTTAATAAGTGGTACTTACAGAGGATAAAATGAAAACCTAACTTTCATGGAAACTTCAGAAACCATTTTAAAATTTTATACTTATACTAAAATTTTTTTGGTTTTAATAACTTTAAACATTGATTTGTATATTTGGTAAAAATATTTTTTTTTTGATACATAAAAAATGAAATATTATTTGTGACGTGAAGAAGATGAAATTTATGCATAAACAAAATCTCGTGTACATCAATAAAAAAATATGCTTATAAAAATACTAATATATATTTATATTTATATTAAGTTTTAAATAATGATGATTATATTTGAAGTTAAGTTTATGCATTAACATTTGCTCATGTCACAAATAGTAGTAGAATTAATTTATATTTAATGCTAATAAATTATCGTGTTCATATATTATCTTTAAAAGTTATGTTAATGTAATAAATAATAGAGATAATTGCGCAAAAAACCCTCAATTTGTTAGGTTTGCGTGATTAAAACCCCAAACCATTTTTCGTTGTATAGAAAACCCGAACTAATTAAAAATCAGTAAATCAATGTTTTATCAATGATTAACCGGTTGAAACCGGTTATTAATCCTACGTGGACCGATAAATAACCTACGTGGAATAAATTTTAATTAGTGAAACCGGTTACAAAGTATTATACATCATTTAAACACTCGTTGATGATGTAATCCTTTTTAAAAATTACAATTAAAAATTATCAACGGGAGTTTAAATGATGTGTAATACTTGGCAACCGGTTTAAACAATTAAAACTTATTCCACGTATGCTATTTAATTACCGGTTCACGTAGGATTAATAACCGGTTTCAACGGGTTACTTATTGATAAAACATTGATTTACTGATTTTTAGTTAGTTCGAGGTTTTCTATACAACGAAAAACGGTTTAGGGTTTTAATCACAAAAAGCTGACAAGTTGATGTTTTTTACGCAATTATCCCTAAATAATAGTAATAAGTTTTTGCATAAAAAGAGTAATTACATACAACGTAGACCTAAGTGAAGTGGTCATATTGGATCCTTGGGAACCATCACAATACATACATACATACATAAATATATACATACATACATAAATATATATATATATATATATATATATATATATATATATATATATATAGAATATGGTTCGTGTGATTACCTAAAAATGCATAGTATCGTGAGTACCTGTGAACACACGGGTTTCGGATGTGAACTTGCTCCTTAAAAAAGTTTTTTTTTTATTTTTTTCATATTCATTTAGATACAAATAAAATAAGGCTATTCGTAAAAAAATATACACATTCACACTTTCTAGCATCTTAAAAGTCATGTGAACGTGAAAAAATTCATGTGAACATGCTTAGTTGTGAACACACACGTTTCACATAGTACTAGTGTATGTTTATGTGTGTTTTTTTACAAGTAGTCTTGTATTATTAATTTAAACATGATTATGAAAATAAATTTAAAAAAATGGTTTTAAGCGAGTTAACTCCGGTACTCCGCAAAACTAGTAGTACTCATTTGAACTCATATATATATATATATATATATATATATATATATATATATATATATATATATATAGGGTCGGGATTCATGGAAAACCATCTTTGACTGGAATACTAGAAAACCATTTTGGGCCAATCATTTTCATTAAAGTCATTTATTAAAAAAAACAGAAATTCTGATTTATTATTATTTGTTAGAATATAATTAGGGGTAATTTGGGTATTGAATTATTTGAATCAGTTAGAGAATAATATCCCAAATTTTCTCCCTTCTGTTTCTTCCCAATCATTGATTTCTCTTTCCTATTTTCATGGGTTTTTTTACTTTTGAGCGGCCGCAGAATCCTTCATCATAGAAACCGTTTAATTCCATTGAAAAAAGCAGTCATTTGGAGAACAATTGCAGTGTTCAGAACATGTTCAATGTTCAGACGTACATGTGTAGTGTTGAGAACATGTGCAACATGAGAACAATTAGGTAACAGAACATGTCTAGACGTAAATGTGCGGTGTTCATTAGGTTAATACACAAGTTCAACAGCTAACAAAGTTAACAAAACGTACATTAATGCATTAAACACCGTTCTTATGTATGCCACTCATATTGTCACAGATTGAACATGTGCATTCGAATACTGGATGAGAGAATAAACCTAATATTGATTATTCAGCAATCCCATTAATTTAGGGATTTCCTAATCTATTGATTATCATTTAATACTCAATTTATTTTGATGGCTAAAATACCCTTTTATGTTTGAAACCAAACAAAGGACATTTATAAACAAACACAATAGTTTTCCAGTATTTCAGTCAAAAATGGTTTTCCACGGATCCCGAACCTATTTATATATATATATGGTTCGTGTGATTACTTAAAAAATGCAGAGTACTATGAGAACCTGTGAACACACAGGTTTTAGATGTGAACATGCTCTAAAAAAAGTTTTTTGTTTTATATTTATTTTTTCATATTCATTTAGATACAAATAATATAAGCCTGTTTGTAAAAAATTACATACATTCACACTTTCTAGCATCTTAAAGGTCATGTGAACGTGAAAAAATTTATGTGAACATGCTTAGTGTGAACATACGTTCACAACTATACAGTTCATGTGAACACACACGTTTCACATAGTTGTAGTATGTTTTTATGTGTGCTTTTTTACAAGTAGTATTATATTATTGATTTAAACGTGATCATGAATTTTTTTTTTCAAAAAAATGGTTTTAAGCGAGGTACCTTCGGTACTCCGCAAAACTAATGGTACTCATTTGAACCTAAATTTATGTGTGTGTGTGTGTGTGTGTGTATATATATGTATATATATATATATATATATATATATATATATATATATATATATATATATATATATATATATATATATATATATATATATATATGGTTGGGTTCACATGAGAGCCCTTCTATTTCGTGAGAACCACTCTAAAATTCGTGCAACCAATGTATAAAATTGTGCATTTGATAAATTTATACATTTCATGTAAACATTTACACATC